>PGFW01043464.1:7751-22495 GCA_003123925.1 Haematobia irritans | reverse complement strand
AGTCCAAAATAAAAATTCATTGTGGCAACGCTGGTGAGGATTCTCATAAGCGACGTCAAATTCGAAAAATGTTTGCAGGGATCACCACAGTGATGATCTTCGCAATGAATGCTACCTGAGTATATGTTAAACTCATTAACCAGGGACCTCCTTCTCATAGCAAAGTTCGGATGGCGTGTGAAATGTAGTTTTTGTTTTTGTTGAGTTGTAAACATACCGGAGAAGTTTTGCTAGTTTACCTAACAATAACATTATTTGCAGACTTTCACTATTTTAGTAGATTTAATTATTGTTATTGTAAGTACAGGTGTACAGATGACAGTGTTAAAAATATTACGATTTTTTATACTATCTTTCATGTACTATATTTAGATGAAGGCATTTATAACACATATGTTCTGGATACAGACTATAAATCATGGGGTCTTATCATGCATTGTGCTGAGAAGAACAAAACATCCACCGCTATCTAGTCGGCTCTACTTTTATCAAACGTGAACCATAACCTGGTGAGAAATGTGTGAAGTTTCCTAAAGTAAGTCTATATTCCAAATATTTCCATATTTCTTTTATTGTAGTATTAAACATTTACTTATACTTTTCAGTGAGGAAAAATTACCCGAACGTTACCGACATTGATCTCGTCCTTCATGTTTCCAATCAATCAAACCACCTGTGATCAATCTATGGAATCAAATCACAGGACGATCCTGTAGCCTATATATGTGAAATGGTCGTTAAAAAATGCTTAAAAATATGTTTAAGATTATTCTTAAAAAATTAATGCCTGTTGTCTCATTATACCGGTATATAAAAATAAATGTTACTCTCATAGATTAGGCAAATATAATGAGAATTTTGTATAAAATGTAAGAGTTCTTTTTTTTAATATAAGCATATTTCAGGGAATGCCAATATCAAGTAACATATCTGTAATATTTTTCCCCGTGGCACTCAAAATTTTTATACTAACATGGGGGTGTAAACGCTCACTCCAATAATGTGGTTTGTGGGCTGAACTTAAAATTGAAATTATGCACATTATGGCAACTGCGACAACTGTTTATATTGCTACGTGTTAGCTTCTAGACACATCTCTAATTATAGTTATTGTGAATGAATGTAGATTTCAGACTCTAGGGCACGAACTTTCCGCAACACATATTCGGTTTCGGATAACAGAGAATGGAAGCCGACCCATATTTGACATTAAGCTTTTTGCCTCCAGAGGCGACGCTAAGCCGATATAATTATTTGTCTTCGGCCGGCGGACAGATTATCCAAGAATGAAATCAATTGCCGAAGTTATCGGAATGTAATGAGACTAGATGTGTTCTGAGCAGAGAATGAAGCGCCGAGTGCGCGCCGCCGATTTTTAGCCGCCGCCGAGTCGACACTATTCGGGTCGGACGCGTCGACTGCTGAAAAAACGGTCGGACACGCAAAATCGGCGGCGCGACCTGTCTTGGTGCGGCTTCACATTCCCTATCTCAAAACATTTGGAATATGTGTACAATGTGATTGTAGAGATAAGGTTGGTACACTAATCTCATTACATTCGGGATAAAACACAAAATGTTTTGTATTATGAGGGGCGTGTTTCTTTTAGGCACTGGAATACCCTAAAGTGTGTATAATATTAACCATAGCGATAGGCGTTAGCGAAACTGTATTTAGTGTATGTTCTATGGGAAACCCAACAATCCTTGAGAAAACTGGGTATATGTGGTTTGGCCTCGCTTATCAATTTTTTAGACTTCACACACTAGAGAATATGCTGTAATAGCAACCTGGCACGTATATGATTATTTTATTCATTAGACAGGATAAACATCAAAAGAAAGACAACAAATAACAAGCACAATTGAGTCGTTTTTATTACAAACATTCATTGTTATAAAAATTGTCAAGAGCGTAAGAGCTTGTAGTTGACAAACAAAAACCGCTTAAAGGAAAAGCTGATGAAAAAGGGAATTATTCGCCGTGACAGACTCTATTGTATTTGCCAGTTGCGCCACGAAAATGCGGCAGCGCCTATACGCTACATAGTGGAATTAAAGAAACTATCTACACACGTAAAGCGTGAGAGGACTAAAAGAGAAAACAGGTAGTACTGCTTATCCAGCAACAGCCGGATCTCGCAAAGAAATGTGGCAACACTGGTCATCATCTGGTTTAAACAACAAGCACTAGCAGAAAAGAATGTTAAAATCTGCATTTTTAATATATGAAATGGCTGCAATTTTGAATAAAGTCATTCTACTCTGGCTGAGTGTAATGTTATCGCACGTGTACACAGCTTTGAATTTATGGCGCGACTTGCACGTGTAGTTGATTCTGTATTCAGATTTTCAACAGTATGTGAATCGTCGAAGAAAAACGTAACATCCGAGCTATTCGTGTAACTGTTTGTACAACTCATTTTTCAATCGTTTAAAATCAGTTTGTGAATGTTTTCTGTGCAGATAACAACTCCCCTGCCAAATATTTTTTGAATTTGGGGGCGCTTTTCTGAGAATCCCCACAGTACGGTCCGAAAACAATCATATACGATCATCAAAAACGTCGTCGGAAAAGCGCCGTCACTATTGAGAAGTTGTACCACGCCAAGTTACTACAAAAAGGTTTCGCATGAGTGCAATTATTAGGTGCCTTTATAGATCAATTTACGAACGCCAATAAGAGACCTCCAAACAATCAGAAAAAAGCGACATTTTAAGATAGTGTAAAAGAATCATTGTGGTCGAGTAAAACACCTTTGTTTAGATATTTATTAATTTGATTAATATTTACAAATTCTTAAAAATTATAACATTTTATACCACTATCACATTCACATTTAACATAAGTTTTTGCATTAATGTATGATGTAGAGTTACAAGTAGCGCAGTTACATGATTGCAGCGTCTATCAGCCAGTGTTTTTATACGATGGAGGCAGGTGTCTGGTAATATAATTCGAAAAAACAATGCACTCTTTTTGCCGATGTTGGATAAATCAAAAATTTGTTCTCCAATGACTAGTTTCAACAAATTTTTAGAGCGTAAATACGTCATGTTTTCAGACTTTTTTTATTCGTTTTTATTTAATAAAATTAACAAGCTGGTTAGCGCTCGGCGTTTCACAAAGAAATAAAATGGCTTTTGTAAAAGTGAGTGATGCAAGGAATTACATGTATGAAGTAGCATTTTGTAGCTTGTATGAATATGCTGCCGGCCCCATCACGATGTTAGGCATGGTTGTAGGTACGCATTTACGATCTGTGGTCAGGCGATTGAAGAGATGGCAAATGGAACTTTGAAGATGCCTAGGCAGGGAACTAATACATGCGTTAATGTAAGCAACGAGATTTTTGGTTATTTATTTTTCTTACTTTGTTATCATCAAAAAAAATTCTCATTCATGCAGAAAATATAGGTAGGGTGTAGGTTACTTTTAATTAGTGAAAATGAATGGATCCCTTTCACTGATTTATCATGATAGAGTTTTTCTGCTAATCATTTGTAAATAATATCCGAAGCGTTCTTAAGCCTTCTTAAGAATTTCTGGTCGTGCAGGAACTACCTTAAATGGTATTAAATTATGGGAATTGTTAATATAGATTGAGAAACTATTGGCCCATTTTTCTTTGAGGCCGCTGAACAAATCGTCGATTTTTACCCATGTCGTTTGAATGGACTACAAATTAAGATACGTTTTATAGATTGCGTTAAATTTTCTTCACTACATTTACTATTCGAAGTTACGATGCGAATATTTTGGATTTACGTTTGTTCGACTAATTACACATATTATTGTCTCTTTCTAACCCATTGAGTAAGAGCGAGATTTATAAAAATGGCTTCAATTATTATAATACGTGCAGAGTCCATAAAACATAAATATTTTTAACTATTTTAATTAAATAACCAAAAATAAATAACAAAAATATATTCGAAAACAAAATTCAATGTACCATCTTTCGAATTCAAATGATAGTTGGATGTAAAAATTGTGAATTGTTGGTGAAAATCAGAAGTGAAAATTTTGGCTAAATGGCCTATGAGATGAAAACGTAGAAAAAGAAGTGGACTGCTAGAGTATGTAGTACGTCGTCGTCGCTCTAGTCCTCTGTTAATTTTTTAACAAATGAATATGCCCTAGAGGCCAAAAGCACATAGCAAATATGTATAAATTTATGCATAAATGGGAAAAATACATTAAGAAAAAGTGTCGAAATAGTGAAAAATTTCGTGAAAACAATGGGAAAAAATTGCGCCAATAAGTAAAAGTGGGAACAACACATCCATACGTATCAACACACACCACCAAACATCAGATGAAACTTGAAGCAGAGCTGTATTTCTTCGTGTACATGATAGAAAGAATGAGTGAAAAACACCAACAAAAAGAAATCTCAGTTATGAATGAATGACAGAGAGAAAATCGTGAAAAAAATTGTGTCAATAGATTCAACAACATCTTAAACAAATAAATTGTTAATACATTTTTAACAACAAGAATTCAAATTCAAAACTATAAATTAAAAGCTAAGTGTAGAAACCCCCAACCGTGCAGCAACCAAAAAAAGTGGATATATTTTTGCCGTCCCTTCTTTGAATTTTTCCCCCTCCCTCAACCAAATGCTCAGTCAATTTGATCTCCCATTCTCCTTCTCTCATACGCCGTTATGTTGTTGTTGTTCGTGTGTGATGACATAAACGAGCAAAAAGAAGAAGGTTGACGTTTAAAGTGCATTGTTTTGGTTTAGTATTTTTCCTCCGAGTAACCCCAAATTTTTAAAATAATAATTTTCCCCATACCGTTTTGTCTTCATGGAAGACGTAAAATTTACTCAATTTTTGCGACTCGTAATAAATAAATTAAAAATATATGTACTGTTAAATAGCAATAACAGTATAAGGACATCTAATATTGGTCCCTAGTGGGGATAGATACAATCAAACATACAAAAACCAGAAGTCTGATAGATCTCTGATCAACAACCGAAGAAAGAACACCACAATCAATATGTCGCGTTGGGGCAAACACATTGTGGTTCCTTTGGAAACCTCCAAGGAAAGCACAAATCGTCCCACTGTAGCTCGGTCCTTGGGCACAATGGGCAAATGGGGTAAGATGGGATTTACCTTCGACAACGCCACCTAACACCCATGTCAACGCTATTACCGGCTGCAGTCGCTGCAGCAGCTGCTGCCGTAGCGGCTGCCAGCCCGCAGGAGAGCCCGGCATCCCATAAGGATGATGATCAGTCGGTATCGACGTTGGATCCACCAAAGCCCCGTAAATTTTTCAAATCACGCAATACCACACCGCCCGAAGTAATAGCACAAATAATACAACAAATACCCCGCACACCCGCCTCGCCTACTCGTGAGTCCAACAGTACATCTACAATGCCCTCCTTTCTGAGTACACCGGTGCGTGAGCCCATAAAGCTGAAAATAACCAAAAGCAATTCTGCTGAGCGGAAGAAGAAAACACCTAAAAAGCCCTCCAAGAAAAATAACAGCTCCACAGACAGCACAACAGAAACATCAGGAGATCTTCAGGTTAATGATAAGCCACCACCCGACTCGAAACCAACGAAAAAGAAGAAAGAAAAAGAGCTTAAACCCGAAGCACCACCTTCGCGTGTACTAGGTAGGGCTAGAAAAGCTGTCAACTATTGTGAGGATGATTACGACGAACGCAATCCCACTCCAGTTAAAGATATCGTTGCGACGAAACCGAAAAAAGGCGAAAAGGTGGTCAGCGTTCAAGAGACCCCGCCACCAACGCCCGCTCATAAAGTTGACGATGTTTACGCATCGTGTGATACTCCGGAGCCGGTTTTACCACCACCTGCTGCACCACAACAGCCACCATCAATTATACATCAGCCACAAACAGTGGTCAATAGCGCAGCTTCCAAAACTCCCGAACATCCTCCCATTGTTCTAAGGATATCAAAGGTAATATAATTATTAGAATATAAAAGAATAAACATGAAATAAACAGTTTATGGAACACATTTCTTTTTTGTAAAAGCCACCTGTGGATACTAGATTGGGGCCATTGTATTATGTAGTTCTTGCAAATCAAATCATTAATAAAATGTTTCCAAAACTTTAAATATATGGATTGTAGCCTGTCCGGCGGTGCATGGAATGGAAGTGTAAACCATTCTTGAACCAATGTCACTACTAATCCAATTTTGAACCCTACACTGAAATATATGTCTATATATAACCAATATGTCACCCAAGTTCTTGCATAGGTTGTTACACATTCTAAAAAGAAGCTCTAAATCTTTTTTTGGATAAAATGGATAAAATGGCCACCAGATTTATATGTGAAAGATAAATCTTTTAACGCTATATCCGATGGTAAACACGGATGTTTTTACCATGTTTAAGGTTCTCTATAAATAGCCTACAAAAATAAGGGTATGGTGACCCTCAACTAGGTCAAATGGAAAATGCTGGTCCAGATTCATATGTGAAATATAGAATAGAACATTTGACCCTTTATATGCAAGACAGGTATAATAAATACTGCAAATCGGTGGCTTCTGCATAAACAACTTTTGTCTAGCTTATTTGTGCTTGCCACGTGTGAATGTAGGACCGTGCACAGACTGTAAAAAGTGTTTAAAGGGCACATTCGGTCGATTCAATTCAATTATTTTCCTTTCCATTCTTGAATATTCTGCTGAGAATGGCTACCGTAGAAAATTGGTTTAAAGAGTTTCTGCGTGGGCGCGAGTCGGTCTATGCTGAACAATAACCAGCTTAAAAATATTGGTAGATTGGTGATTTAAGATAGGTGAGGCAAATAAGATAGTAGACATTTCAGAAGATCGGAAAACAAGAAATTATGAGACGACCATTTCAGCGTCTTACGCTGTTCATTTTTTCGCATTGCAAAAAACGAACAAAAATTGAAAAAATTAACTGCCATCAATAAAAGTCCCATGTAGATTTTCTAAGTTGTTATTTTACTTCAATCTTAACATTAATGTATAGTGTATGCTTAGTCCCCTTAACAAACAGAAAACATTTAATAATTAAAAACTCGACTATGCCAACTAAAAAAGTGCAAAGGGTAAACCTTTTTTTGGAATTTCGTATAACGATTTCCCATCTCGTTTGCCGCAATATGTACGTATGGCATTAAATATAAACGAGATCCGTTTTTGCAGTAAAATATCTATATCCCACTTTTTTTAATTATTTTAATTAAAAATATAAATGAAAATAAACATACCCCTTTTAAATGTTGACAAAATCCGTATGAAAAAAGTTCGCACTCGTTAATGAGTAAAAATTATTTACACAAACATGAAATATTAATTATTTATAAATAACCGCGACGAACTGTCATTGCGAAAACCGGTAATACCGGCTTTATACTGTATTACTCCGATCGCGTATATGGTTAATCCATTAACCTGTACTCAGTTGACCAATGTTATGTAAATTTTTCTCATGATAAGTTTTCTATCTTTTTCTATGAGATAAATATACCTGCTGAATGTGTGGAAAAATCTCAAGAAAATTTTTCTATAGTACGTAAACACGCTTAAACCCTTAAACAACCACATGTAACTAGTTACTGAAATGGACATTGAATGATGGTTAACTTAATTTCTGATTTGACAAAATAAAACTGCATAGATGCTCCACTAAATCTATTTTTATTCTAGTCCATTAGATTCATTGAATACCAAATACAAAATATTTTTAATATTGATATAGCTTCCATATGAACCGATATGGAGCTCTTTTATCATAAGTGATCATTGAGGTGGAATACATACCATGTCATACATACCCCATGAAGCTCCGTTAGTGCTACGTTAGCTAACGAACTTTTAAGCCATGCTTCGGAAATATCTGTCATCTGTCTAAATATTTCATATGCCAGTGGAGAACTTAATAGCTGAAAATTTTTTTACTGAAAGTTAACCGGAGAAAAGGTTTGCAATTTATTTTCTGTTAGTTGGCAGTTAAAACCTAACAGAGCTACATGAAAATGACCGTAATTCTAAAAGACAGGTATATCTATCCATCTGCACCTGAGAATGAAGCCGCCGAGTCTCGCCGCTGATTTCAGTCGCCGCCGACCATTTTTTGCCAGTCGACGCCGCCGCCGAATATGTCGACTCATCTCGACTCAAATTAAGCCGCCAATTAATCAAAAATATCGATTTAAATCAGAAAAATATAATAATAATTGTTTTATTTTTGTCAAAATGTTGAACCTTCCACCCACAATCAATCAGAAAATTTTAACTAAATGTAAATTTGATTGTAAGAATGGTTGTACAACCAATCTCAATACCATTCGAATAACTTGAAATTGATTTTATAATGGATGATTGTGCGCCCCCGAATAGACAAATTTATATCGGCTTAGCCGTCAAGCCGACGCCGCCAGAGGTAAAAACTATAGTGTCAGCCGCCGCCGACAAAAAATGGGTGGGCTTCATTCTTCTGATCTGCCACTAATTGGCGAGAGGCACATACGACAACATTTTTGATAAGAAAAATCTGTTTGAAAACCTTGTTTCCCACAAACAAACTCAAATAAGCTCTTTCTATCAAATTTTTTTTCTATCAAAACTTTAATTTTAATTTTAATGTAAAGTTAAGTACTATGTTCGCTTTCTGAGTTGAAATTTTCGCGGTTACTTTATTAAAACAGTTCAATATAAATGTGAGTACTATGTTCGAGTTTTTCACCAAAACACTAAATTAAAAGTGCAAAAATATATATGAAGACGATAGCATTTTTATCAAGTCTCTTCAAATTATGGATGGGAAAGATCCAAATGTATGATATGCCGAAACCATAGTAATATTTTCGAAATTGATTAAAAAAAGTAACAGTAGGAAAATATGCTGGTTTTTATCAGCTTGAAAACTGAACATAGTACTCAGCTTAAAGCAGATAAATTAACTCAATTGATGCACAGTTTCTTGTTCCTCTAAATTTTGGCAAGACATTATGGGAATATGTAAGTTTGTTTTCATTTAAAATTTTGATTATATTAGGTGAAGTCATCGCTTGGTTGTAAAATGAGTTAAATAAATAAATAAATAAAATGATTTTCAACTCGAAACCGAACATAGTACCCACCTTAATACATAAAAGTTATTTTTCGCATCGAAACCCTAAATTTGTACCGACCTTTAGCCACCAACAAATATACATAGTTATTTTTCGGAGTTCTGACCAAACAAATTAACAACAACAATTTACCTAAAAGGCTAGTTCCACTAAGAAAAAAAGTACACTAGCCAACATTTGATGTGGATATTCTTATTTCATATTCGTCTTTATAAAAACATATTTTTTAAACAAGGACAATATTTTTTTTATGGTTGGAAGCAATAGCAGCACTTTCATATGAACCTACTTTAATTACTTCTTCCATAACTCATACTCCAAAGAATATACATAGTTATTTTTCGGAGTTTGCCAAACAATTAAACACAACAATTTACCTAAAAGGCTAGTTCCACTAAGAAAAAAAGTACACTAGCCAACATTTGATGTGGATATCTTTATTTCATATTCGTCTTTATAAAAACATATTTTTTAAACAAGGACAATATTTTTTTTATGGTTGGAAGCAATAGCAGCACTTTCATATGAACCTACTTTAATTACTTCTTCCATAACTCATACTCCAAAGAGTTTAGGCCAAATGCTACTGCATGACAAAGTGCTCAAGCAATTGTAAATAAAATATTCTCTTTGACCTCTCAAAATTGATTTGATCGAAGAGAAAGAGAAAACTCTCTTTAACCCACTTTCACGTTGCATTTGAGAATGTTTACGCGCCTTTTTATGAGAGTGATCTGGCCACACAGATCTTTCTGAGTTTTCTTATAAACAACGCTATTGGCAACTCTGTCATCAAATTTCTTATTGTTTGCTTTCACTATTTTTCTTTTTTCGTGGCTTTTGTTTTACTCTTCCATTGAACAAAAAGGCAAAAAATAAAATATTTGTTATTTGGCGGTCGACTGGTTGAGTTGTTTTTTATTTGTGTATTTAAACTGCAATTAATTGTGTTAAATATTTTATTATATTTTTTTTTTAATTACAGGGTACCTCACGTTTAGTCAGTACCGATAGCGAAGAACAGCAACCGAATGCTTCCTCATCAACGCCGCCATCCGAAAACGCAGCTGCTAATACAACGCTCACAGAGACGCCACAGTCTTCATTGTCGTTGACATTAGCAAAATCTCGACAAGCCTCTGTAGAAGACTCCACAGCACCCGCCATTATAACCACACCGAAGATTATTGTGAAGCCTTTGAAACCACCATCGCCTGTATTGAATTCTTCAGCCCCTACTAATCAACAGCAGCAGGAGGAAGAATGCGAAGAGAGTGGTGAGGAGGAGGAAGAAGAAGAAGAGGAGGACGAGGACGAACCGGAACCAGAACCTCCTGAAATAAATTATTGTACGGTTAAAATTTCACCCGATAAGCCGCCAAAAGAACGCTTGAAGTTAATTATTAAAACAGATGTCATAAGGAATGCCCTAGCAGCTGCGGCCGCAGCAGCAGCCAAAGCAAAGGCCAAGAAGGAAGCCCTCGAGGCCTCAGGACGATCTGGTAAAGAAGGCAAATCGAAGAAAAATAAAAAACGCAAGCATCTAAAACACGCTGCTGTTGAACAACTCGCACCTCAACAAGGCACATCGAGTGAATTTAAAATTCCTTCACCTCATCCGGCGCTGAACACTGTTAATAGCAATATAGTGCAAGATCAACAGCAACATCCACTAACGACACATCACCCGCCTCCTCCATCCTTGTTGCATGCAGCACCTTCACATTCAAGTGTAGCAGCATCTGCAGCGAGGACAGTAGTATCACCAGCAGCATTATCAGAAAGAGATTTCGATTCACAATCATCAGTTTTAGGAAGTATATCTTCAAAAGGTAATAGTACGCCACTAGATGTACAACCCCCTCCAGAAGAAAGTTGTGTTTTGCATAGTAGGGGTTCTAGTGTGATAACAAGTGACCTTGAAACAAGCCAGCACTCATCGTTGGTAGCGCCCCCCTCGGATATTGAATTAAGACTGGAGTCCATGATGATGGATGGTGAAAGTAGTCAACAGCAACGAACCTCTGCGACAATACTTGAAGCTGAACCTTTGCAGGAAGATATACTGGCTGTCCTTAGAGGAGACGAAACAACTGCAATGGATGTGGCCATAGAAGAGCCACAACCCGAGGCTATAAAAGAGAATGGTTTGGACAATGATAATAGAGAAAATATAGAATCCGCCGATAATGCTACTACTACTCCTGTCGTAACTACAAAAAGGCCAACCAGAGGTCGGTCCAAACTCAATCATACAGAGCCTACGACAAATGTGGATCCTCCAGTGCAAACGACGAGAACGCGTGGTCGTAAACCAGCAGCAGTTTTGCAGCCCTCAGCTATACCAGCAGAGGAGCCTCCCGTTGCTCCAATTAAACGAACAACGCGAAGAGGTAAGAAGTTTGTCGATGACACTAACTCACCAATTGTTATGGATGATACACCTCAAACAGCCATTCCAGAGGAATCCTCTCCGAATAAATCGGAAGAAGAAAATAATCCTGTATTAGCTCCGGCAGTAACAACGCGAAGAGGTCGAATACCAAGAAATGCAAATAACCTTAACAATAACAACAATAACACAAACAACAACAATAATATCAATAAAATTCCAACAACACTTACAATAAAAGTCAACAACCCGCCGGATCAAGTTCCCAATCATAAGCTACAACCTTGTGAGACGACGATGACTGCGACGAATTCGACAACAACAGACGCAGTCGCTGGCGCTCAAAAAAGCTATGGTCGCAAACGCAGAAACCAGCAAGCTACGCAAGTACTACAATCGAGTACTGTACAGGAAGGTGCTGACGATTACACCCAACCCCCACCCGCCAAACAGCTTAACCTTGATTTGCCCACAACAGAGGAAAATCTAGATACCCAAATTACGCCGATACAACCATTCAATGAGAATCGTCTCACACCTTCTATAGATCTGCAAGATAACAATTCTCTGGATTCGTGTTCCTTACCACGACCGCCAAGTAGTTTGGGCGGGGAAAATCCGTCTTTGTCGCCACCGCTAAGAGACTACAAGATAAAGGATAAGTTCAAGCGTACCTTAACCCTGGACACACAAGTAAATAATACCGTTGTAGTAAAACAAACTGATTCTTCTTCCGCCGCCACTAATCAACATCCACAACAGGTAGAACCTGTCAAATTGGTTATCTCAAAGAAAAAGGGCAGTATATTTAAGAGTAGGGTACCATCAGAGCAAACGGAACAAGCAGGAGTGGGCAAACGACATTTGTACAAACATCGCTGGGATGCAACAGCCAATGGCGATGCAAATAGCGAAGATAATGCGCCCACTCCAACAGTCAGTAAAGTTCCCGAATCGAAGAATACTAATGCCACGGTTGAGGCAATATACAATGATTTTAATAGTGATGAGACTCGTAGTAGTCCTGTGCCTCCTATTAAAATGACACGAGTCATTAAACCAAATCCGCAAGCAATTCCTTCAACTGGCTCGGCTCTTGATGATCCCATGGCTGATTCAATAACTTCTGTGAAAATTGATCGCAAAGCAAAAGAATACTACACAGTTGTGCGCAATGTCAAGACGGCCCATCAAATCCAGGAAATTGGTGAATATCAAGAAATGGATGACGACGTCGAGTATATTCTGGATGCTTTACAACCTCATAATCCCATGTCTACAAGGTGCCTATCTGCTCTCCAATTGGCTACCAAATGTATGGTTCCTGCTTTTCGTATGCACGTTAGAGCTCATGGTGTTGTTACCAAATTCTTTAAAGCTCTATCTGATGCAAATCGTGATCTCTCCCTGGGACTGTGTACCACAGCAATCATGTATATTTTATCGCAGGAAGGTTTAAATATGGATTTGGACAGAGATTCACTGGAGCTGATGATGTTGCTGTTGGAATCCGAACAAACGGTTGCAGCTCCAGCCGACCATGCAAATTATGAGAGGAACAAACAAAGAGTTCGAGAATTATGCGAAGAAATCAAAGTTCAGGGCAAGGCTACACATTTAAATGTTGATACAATAACCGTAGGAACTTTAGCCATGGAAACTTTGCTATCGCTTACCTCTAAAAGAGCTGGTGATTGGTTCAAAGAAGAGTTACGTGAATTGGGTGGTTTAGAGCACATCATAAAAACAATCAATGATTGTTGTCGTCCAGTCATCGATAATGTGTATAGTGAGACGGGTATAAACTGGACACGACCCCTTTTGGATAATATGCAAACCGTAGATGTGTATAAGAGACAGGTGTCTGCGTGTTTTAGAAAATGTCACACAATTGAATGAGGAAAATCAACGATATATACTCACATACAATAAGGGTTCGGCCGCCACCACCTTATGCTCCCTCTATTCTCTGTGTAATCGTGAGCTTATCATGTACCCAACATCGGAATTTACATCACGTGATAATCCAGGCATTGTTATAAGAGAACTCTTAATACCACTCATGAAAGTGCTCATCAGTCTGACACATCCGTTTAGTCCGACAAATACACTGGGTGCCGAATTGGTGGGTCAAAAATCTGACGTCATCGATACAAGTTTCCATTTGCTGTTAAAAGCTCCCAATTACATTCCGGATCGATGTGTGTTTGAGCTGAGTATATTGGTAAGTACATAAATTACACAGGCTAAAGCTGGAAATAATGTCATCTAACATTTTTTTTTTGTTGTGTTTTGCTTTACAGTCCCTTTTGCTACTCAATAACTTAACTATGTACACCTTACAAAATCGAAAACGTATTATGCAAGCTTGGGCTCCATCTGACTTTAATTTAAGTCATGATCCCACACATCAAAGAGAGACTGCAATATCGGCCGTGATGGCTTATTTTTATAAATGTGAAGAGCTAGCTAGGTAAGTAAAATGATGAGATGAATTTTTTAGGAATTTGTGGTTATATTTCTCTTGTGTTTTTGTTATTCCTTAATTGGTGGGAAAGAATAGCAGATGCCTTTCGTGACAAACAGGATAAAAATAAAAAGAAACAGGAAGAAGTTGATGAGACTGTAAATAATTGTAAGTTTTGATGTTTTGTAGAAACATTTATCGACGTCGATTGTAATACCAATTTTTTTCTCATACAGTACTACAAAAAGCTGGCCATCATATGGAACATTCCTTGAAGGGCAGTTACACGGCAATATTAATAGGTCATCTCATAACAGACAATGAAGAATATGAAGCCATTGTTCGATCCCACGTAAATGGCAATGGTTTCAAAGAGATCATTAGTGTTTTAGAAAAATACTACAATTTTATGAATTTAACTGCTAGTGTAAGTACATATTTAATTTGTTTTTAATTTAATAATAAGTGGGGTTTAAAATTCTGACCTAAATGGAAATCTTGATTATTACCCTGATAGGATGGGGATTTTAAAAAGTTATTAATTTTGTTTGTAGCACATCGAAATATCCATTCGACCAGCTATACTTGATTGTTAAAATTTCAAAACCTAATTCCGATTTGACCTTTGGGATCAAGATTTCGCTAAAAAATTTCAAATCTCTCCCTTTTTTTACCCACCCACTGCGTCCTTTCTTCCATTCTTCGCACTATTACTCCCCAATCTCGCCCTCCTACCTCCACTACGTCGACCCCCCCCGCTCCTTCGCCACT
>PGFW01043453.1:0-12093 GCA_003123925.1 Haematobia irritans | reverse complement strand
GTGGGATCCGGAGATGGGTGTTTCGGTGGCTCATTGTTGCGATGGAAATGAAGCGCGCCGTTCCTGGTTTACACGTAGCTTGGACTGCTTGATTCCCCCGATGAGTGGAATGTCCGATGGTCTGCCAGCCCGAAATTGTTTTTCTGTCACAGAACTTCATAGCTGTCCTTCAGGGAGGACAAATTCGACTAATTTCTGCATATATTCTGACCCATAGGTTTCGGGACGACTACGAGGACGCTGGGCGAAAACGACCACGCGGCCTTTGAGTTCTTGTTGTTCAATCGGAAGTGTAACTTTTCATTAACCTCTTTGGCAACGTAAACTCCAGGCCGAAATTAAATTTGAAATGCTACGATTTTTTGGTAAACTAAATATATTTTTTGCAAAAGCCGCTATTATGTGATTTTGATCACTTGAATTCGCTTACTGTCCGTTTCTTCAATGTGCGGTTTACAAAATACGATAGCCAATTTTTAAGATAGATTGTGGGTGATATAAGATAGAAATGGTTTAAGTACTATTAATGTGCAGAAATCTATCAAATTCCCATCATGAATGTTTGTGATATGTTTGTATATCATCGCAATGTTTGTTCCCGATTTTCTAAAAAAGTATACTATTAACTACATTTCTTACCAATCGTCTTAAAATTTTGTAACCAAGAATTGAGTTAGCAGAACCAATTACTGAGTTTGGCTGGGCTAACATAGAACGCGTTGCTACAATTAGCTAGAATTCTAACAAAAATGGTTAATTTTGTTTAACTGTTTGGTCAGGATAGCGTAGATTCTTGATTTTCATGTAGATTTTTTTTCAACAAATTTCCTCAGCAAATTTCTATTCGCTTTTGTCTAAATATTAATAAAATTTTGAATGTTTCAGTATGGGGATTTAGGAATATTGCATCTATACTTAGCATTGCATAAATATGGGAATAACCAATGTGTATAGCCATCCAAGGGGCTGTCCCGTAATGTCTCTCCGAGAAAATATAATTTCACTTGGCAAACTGGAAATGTCCAAGATAAATCGAAATTCGACATCTCAAAACAACAAAGTGCGAATTTTTAAACGAAGTCGGGTAAAAAAAAAAAGTTTTGTTTAGATTTTTGATACCCTCCATCATAGCGATCGGGGTATATTAACTTTGTCATTCCCGTTATGTAACCAAGATCGAAATTATTTGCTCTTAAGACCCCATAAAGTTATTATATATTCTGGGTCGTTGGGTGAATTCTGAGTCGATTCTAAGCATGTCCGTCCGTCCGTCCGTCCCGTCCGTCCGTCCGTTCCGTCCGTTCCGTCCGTCCGCTACTGTTGAAAATCACGCTTACTTCCGAACCGAAACAGCTAATCGACTTTGAAACTTTTGGCACAAGTAGTTTGTTATCGATGTAGGTCGGACGTATTGAAATAGGGCCATATCGGTCCAACTTTAGGTATAGCCCCATAAAAGGGACCCTCAGATTTGCGCTTGTGGAGCTCTACAGAAGCTATTTTCATCCGATCGGTCTGAAATTTGCGTACATGGTGTTGGTATCAATGGTCTCTAACACCATGCAAAAAATTGCGGTCCTATCTCGGTCTTTAATTATATATAGCCCCCATATAAACCGATCCCCAGATTTGGCTTGTGTGAGCCTCTAACGAGAAGCATATTTTCATCCGATCCGGCTGAAATTTGGTACATGGCGTTAGGTATATCGGTCTCTAAAAGCATGCAAAAATTAGTCCACATCGCCGTCCATAATTATATATAAGCCCCCATATAAACCGATCCCCAGACTTTGGCTTGTGGAAGCCTCTTAAGAGAAGCACTATATTCATCCTATCCGGCTGAAATTTGGTTACATGGTGTTGGCATATGGTCTCTAATAACCATGCAAATTGGGTCCATAATCGGTCCTTATATTATATATAGCCCCCATATAAACCGATCCGCAGATTGGCTTTGTGCGAGCCTTCTAAGGAAAGCAGTATTCATCGATCCGGGCTGAAAATTGGTACATGGTGTTTTGGTATATGGTCTCTAACAATCATGCCAAAATTGGTCACATCCGGTCCATAATGTTATAATAGCGCCCCAATATAAAACAGATCTCCAGATCTGCGCTTGCGAAGCCTCAAGAGAAGCAAATTGCATCCGATCCGGCTGAAATTTGATTACATGGTATTGGTATATGGTATCTTAGCCAACCAGTGCAAAAATGGTCCACATCAGACGTCCATAATTAATATATAGCGCACATATAAACCGATCCCAGATTGGTTGCGGAGCCTCTAAGAGAAAGCAAATTTTCATCGATCCCGCTGAAATTTTGGCTTATCATGGTATTGGTATATGGTCTCTAGCAACCGTGCAAAAATTAGGTCCATATCGCGTCCATAATTATTATATAGCCCCATATTAAAACGTTCTCCAACGTTTGAGGAGCAAAATTCATCCGATCCGGTTCAAATTAGGAACGTGGTGTTACTATATGGTCGCTAACAACCATACCAAAATTGGGTCCAATCACACAAAAATTGGTCCATATCGCGTCATAATCATGGTTTTCCACTAGAAGCCAAAAATAATCTACCAAAATTTTATTTCTATTAGAAAATTTGTCAAAATTGTATTTCTATAGAAATTTTGCTTAAAATTTTATTCTTAGACATTTTTGTTCAAAATTTTCTTTCTATAGAAATTTTTTGTTGAAAATTTTTATGCTCTATAGAAAATTTTTGTGAAATTTTATTTCTATAGAAAATTTTTTTAAAAATTTTATTCGGTTCATAATCATGTTGCACTCGAGCAAAAAATAATCTTTACCAAGATTTTATTTCTTAGAAAACTGTTGTTCAAAAGTTTATTTCTATTAGAAAATTTTGTTAAAATTTTATTTCTGTAGAAAATTTTGTCAAAAATTTCTTTCTATAGAAAATTTTGTCAAAATTTTTATTTCTATAGAAAATTTTGTGAAAATTTATTTTCTATAGAAAATTTTGTTAATTTTATTTTCTGTAGAAAATTTGTCAAAATTTTATGTCTTACTCTGTTCAAATCTGTGAAAATATATATGTTATTGGATCGATTTTTTTGATTTAATACTATACACGTTATGGACCTTACATACAATTTAGAAGATGGTGTCGTTAGGAGGTTTTTAAGATTACCTTGCCATCGGCAAGCGTTACCTGCCCACACTTAAGTAGTTCGAAATTGTGCTGGCAGTGTTTAGAGAAGTTTCTACGCCAATCCATGATGCGAGCCCTGGGTACATAAGCTTCGGCCTGGCCGAACTTACGGCCGGTATATACTTGTTTTTTTTAAGTCATGTGGCAACCGCCCTAACATACCATCACCCTTGGTATGCTAATTTTTTTCATCATGATAGCTCTAAAACTTCATTATGCATATGCACTTGCTTTCAATTCCATCCATATCTTACCATTTGGAAATCTCACCATCTCGAATTCACACTTTTATGAATGCCATATCAGCAGCAGCAGCAGCATGACCTCCAAAATTTAATGTGCATTAATTTTAGACAAAATTGTCTTTAAATAAATAACAATAGCAATAGCTACAAATCCGAAACTGAACGAATTATAATTGCAAATTATTGCACTATGAAAAATGTGAAAGCTTTCAAATGGAATGGCGAGTGCTTTATTTTTCCTAGTGGTGGTGATGGTTGGTTTAATCCACGAACAGCTGTGGTCTCACGCATCACCATAACGTGTCGAAAGAAATAGACCCCACTTCCAATGGCCTTATCCGAGGCTATTGAAGAACAAAAACTTGGACAGGCAGCCATTAGTCGTTTAGTCAGAAAGGTGCCATTATTTATAGAACGAAATGCCATATTTAGATAAAGGCCCAAACCAAACCAAAACGTTGCCATTGGAATCGTATAGCCAAAACTAAGAAAAAAAAAACAACAATAAAAAGCCCAAACCTCATGGCCCACCTCCCATTCAGGTGAATTGACAAAAACGTATTAGAAACAATTTACCATATAAAGACATTTAAACAAAGACAGACGGGAGGCATTTAAAGTTTTGCAAGAAGCCTGGAAAACCTGCGAGTTCCTTAGCCTATACATCACAAAGGAAAATATGTTTTATTTAGTTAAAGAATTTTTATGCTAGTTTTAGTTTTTTTGTGGGCTGCATGGTCATTTTGTTTTATTTGTAGTAAATAAACATTTTCTAAAAATTTTCTACAAAATAAAAAAACTCATAAAAAATCCACGAAAAAAGAAAATTTTTTTATTTTTAGTTTTCTCTTAAAGACAAATTATAAAATGACAAAAGAAAACCTTTCAGTGTACCCAACTACCGAACAAACACAGAAGGCAAACAATCTGAAAGAACTCTTAACCATTGTAGAAAGTTGCCATTGCTAAACACCTTTAAGAACCACAATAAATGAATAAATTTTGGTATGGTCTAGCGACAATAAAATGCTGAAGTAATTGAAAAAAAAATCCCCCTAAACGAACAGATTTCTTTTGACAAAATTGGAAATAAAAATAATTGAATGGTAATTGCGGTTTACGGTATACACTAGCAAACAAGCAACAGTTTGCAGGACGGACAATTAAGAAAATCAAAAATATGTATATGGGATTTATCGTTAAACTATTACCAATTTGCAAATGTAGAGAGAGAGAGAATTTTAACTTTTTTAAGCAGAAAATAGGCAATTAATTTTTATGATATTTAGAAAAAAAAAGCTATAGGACAAAATTCAATATCACAAGAGAATCCTGGCGAAGATAAACCAAATGATTGATAGATAGAAAGCAAAAAATATTAATGAGTTGCTATCTTATTGCACAGATGGATTTAAAACCAAGCACATGATACTGAAGAACTCAAATAAGGGGATTGGTTTCTATAGAGGCTATATAGAATTATGGAGAGATATTGGTAAATTTGTGCAACGTTATTGGAAAGTGAATACTGACAAAAAAAATATCGCCCACCTAAAAGCTTAAGAACCCAAATAAAGGGATCAGCTTTTTTCAGGGCTGCTGTACCTAAATATGGCCCCCTTTTGTATACCCTTCCGTCCTTGTTCAGTTAGAAGTTTTAATCACACAAGTTTCAATTCACATTATAAATAACACACTGGTTTGTATTGTATAACCACTTTTCAAATTGCTATCATTTCTTAAACCACTTGTCTGACAGCTGACAAGATTTATACCTGTACCGAGTTTAAATTTTAATATTCATGAAGCTACAAAAGGCATTTTGGTTATTGCATTGCAACGAAATAAAGTTATTCGTGGTGGAATCCAAGCATGATCGATGTGATTGATTATATTAGACTCGAAAACCACTAAGTGGCCTCGCAGTACTTTGATCGAGAAATCGACGCGGTAGAAAACATGTTCGTGAGATGAACATATCGCGAAAGCGTTTGCAACACATAATGCAAGATGAGCTTGGACTAAAGTCTTTGATCTTCCAAAAAGTTCAAGAGCTCAAAATGCAAAGTTCGACTGCAATGAGCCAACACTAATAGAAACAAGTATATAAGGTCGTAAGTTCGGCCAGGCCGAATCTTATGTACCCTTCACCATGGATTGTGTAGAAACTTCTACTAAATACTGTCATCCACAGTCGAATTAGATATCTTAAAACTTCTTAACACCGTCTTCTAAATTGTAAGCTAGTCCATACGTGGGTATATATTAGACAAAAAGGTAACATATAGGTATAATATATTAACGCAGAAAAGACCGATTAAATACGTATTAAAATTCAGTTTGGACAAAATTTTTATAGCAAATAAATTTTTGACAAAATTTTCTATAGAAATAAAATTTTGACAAATTTTCTACTATATTAACATTTTGACAAATTTTCTATAGTAATAAAATTCTTGACAAAATTTTCATAAATCAATTGAATTTATAAGAAAATTTTGACAAAATTTCTATAGTAATAAAATTTTAACAAGTATATACGTATAAAATAAGGATATTATTAACAAACCAGGCCGATTAGAAGACTATATAATTCTTTGACAAAATTTCTATAGAAATAAAAATTTTGACAAATTTTTCTAATAGAAAAAAAAGTCTTAACATAAATTTTCTATAAAAATAGAAATTTGACAAAATTTCTGATAAAGTAAAATGTTGACAAAATTTTCTATAGAATAAACTTGTTTGACAAAATGGTTTAATAGAAATAAAAGTTTTGACAAAATTTGTCTATAAGAAATAAAATGTTGACAAATATTCTAAGAAGATAAAACTTTTAGCACAAATTTTCTATATAGAAATAAAATTTACATTTTTAGGTAATAAAATTTGCAACTATATTATAGAAATAACTTGTTAGGCAAAACTTTCTATCAGAAAAAAAGTTTTGAGCAAAATTTCTATAGAAATAAAATTTGACAAAATTTTTTACAGAAAATAAAATTTTGACAAAATTTTCCAAAAGAAATATTTTGACCAAAATTTTCAATAAGAAATAAAAATTTTGACAAAATTTTCTATACAAATCCAAATGTTTGACAAAATTTTCCATAGAAAAAAATTTTGACACAATTTTCTTAGAAATAATAATTTGAACAAAAATTTTCTATTAAGCCATAAAAGTTTTTGAAAAAATTTTTAATAGAAATTAAAATTTGTATAAAATTTTCCATAGACAATATAAATGTTGACAAATTTTCATATAGAAATAAAATTTTGAAAAATATTTCATAGGAATAAAAATTTGACAAAATACTTTCTATAGTAATTAAAATTTTGACCAAAAATTTTCAATAAGAAAATTGAAAAATTTTGATGAAACATTTTCTATAGAAATCAAATTGTTTGACAAAATTTATTCCATAGAAATTAAAAATTTTTGGACGAGAATTTTCTTATGGAAAATAAAATTTTGAACAAAATTTTCTATAGGAAATAAAACTTTTGACAACAATTTTCTATCAGTAATTAAAAATGCGACAATTTTCATATAGAAATAAAATTTTGAAATTTTTCTATTAGCAATAAAATTTTGAAACATTCTTCGTATAGAAAATAAAATGTTCGGTAGATTAGTTTTAGCTCGAGTGGCAATCATGATTATGAGCCTATATGCGACAATTTTTGTTTGATAAGGGAGATCGGACTATATAAAACTTTATACCGATATGTTGTACCATTTTTGCATGTTGTTTAGAGGCCATATAACTAACACGACGTACTAAATTTCAACCGGAATCGGAAAAAAATTTTGGCTCCTGCAAAAGGTTCCAGAGGTCAATCATATGGGGATCGATTTATATGGGGGCTATATAATTAATGGACGATGTGGACCAATTTCTTGATTGGTTTGTTAGAGGACCATATTACTTTACACCACGCTACCAAATTTCAGCCAGCATCGGTATGAAAATTTGTTTCTCTTTGAGGCCTCCGCAAGCCAAATCTGGTGATCTGTTTAATATGGGGCTTAATATAATTATGAACCGATGTGAACCAATTTTGATGGTTGTTAGAGACATATACCCAACATCAATGTTACCAAATCAGCCCGGATCGGATGACAATTCTGTATTCTCTTTGAGGCTTCCGCAAGCCAAATCTTGGAATCGGTTATATATGGGGTATATATAATTATTTGGACCGGATGTGCCGACCAATTTTGCTATGGTTGTTAGGAGACCATATACCAACATCATGCCTACCAAATTTCAGCCAGGATGGAATGAAATTTGGCTTCTCTGCTGGGGGACTCCGCAAGCCAAATCTGGGGATCGGTTTATATGGGGGTATATATATATTATGGATCGTGTGGACCAATTTTTGCATTGGTTTTAGAGACCATATACCAACACCGATGTACCAAATTTCAGTTAGGATGGGGATGAAATTTTGCTTCTCTTGTGGATCCGCAAAGGCAAATCTGGGGATCGGTTTATGATGGGGGCTATATATAATTAATTGGCACCGATGTGGACCATTTTTTTACATGTTGCTTCTCTTCTGGAGGGACTCCGCAAGCCAAATCTGGGGATCGGTTTATATGTGGCCTATATATAATTATGGTTCGTTGTGACCAATTTTTTGCATGGTTTTTGAGAGAAGACCAATATACCAACACCATGTGCCCAAATTTCAGTAGGATGGCGATGAAATTTGCTTCTCTTGAGGATCCGCAAGCCAAAATCTGGGGATCGGCTTTATATGGGGCTATATATAATTATTGGACCGATGTGGCACCATTTTTTACATGGTTAGTTAGGAGACCCATCCTTATCGGTGGAGGATATAAAAATGCGGGCTATACTCAGCCTGATATGGAAAATCTTTGGCCTCAAAAAGTGTAATAAGAGTTAAAACAACAACAACAATGTTAATAAGTTTTGTTACAAATCGCACTGCCAAATAAACAAATTAATTTCGCTTTTGTAATATTTTTCCACAACTCAATATATTGAAATTATGTTAAGCCTATCAATTGCAATCATTTTAACCCGCATATATGTATCATGCTCTGCATTAAAACTTCTTCAATCGTATAATAATTACAGAATTAATTTGTTTATTAAATATGAAAACTCCATGGAATGAAATGAATGAGCCAACCACGAACGGACGAACTAAAGTCTGTTTCTTCATTCTCTCGGTTGAAACTTTATATTGTCTTAAAATATTTAATTCATTTACTATTCCATTGTAAATGTTGTCCTCTTCCAGGAGCATATCCAACTGAAATATGAAATGAAATCATAAATTCGGTAATTTATTGTGTCTACCAGATTACTTGGCCATACTCTGGCACGGAAGTGATTGCCAGAAAAAACAAAGCAATGTACCAATTTCGATAAAAGCTACAAACAAGAAAAAAACACAAGGAACCGTCATTTACATTTGCCCGCCCTCAACTTGAATGCTTTGAGTTAAGTTGGCGTTCGATTCCAGAGTATCAGCCATCCTCATCAAACAATACGGTATTGATCTTAAAAAATTAAACTGGGTCAGATTTGTTCGGGGTTTGATATGCCAAAAAGATTGGCAACAGCAACAGCTTGGAGCTCTATGGCTTTAGTGTCAATGGAACTGTTAAGTGATTTATCAGAACATATAGTTTTCAGAGCGTGGGAGGCAATTGATGTGCTCGTATAGTATGAGTTTTATTAATTATTTATTATTTAATTTATCTATAATTATCAAATCAAATAAATTCTATTTAATTAGCGGGCACTAGCAACTAAAAGGGCTAGTGCGACCTGATTTTATTATTATTAGTTTATATTGTTGGAGGAGAATAAGTTGTTTAATATATCAAAGCTAGCATCGTAACTACAGATAAAGACGACTTAACTGATACAATTCTGCGACAGGAAGGATCTCATAAATATTATAACATCCCCCACGGAAATGATAAACCCAGGACCGGTACAGGATCCTCGTGTCAATGAAATAATTACAGTTCTGCATTAAAGCATGTGGAAGCAGACGCTCACTTAACAATGCGGGCTCTCGTCATTTCCGGGGTAAATATTACACTTTAGGGCATTGACTTGGAACTCATTCCACATGACACATCCTGTCACAGTTCAAATCGACCACCCCTAGACAGGTCCACATAAATCAATATTGGACAACCTTTTTCACTTTTCGACTAAGCGATCGGACGCGACACAAAGAAAACATTTTTTGAAATATTATTAAACAATATATTACTTCCAATCAGTCTTACTAAGATTTAAATGTCAACTGAGAAAATAATAATATTCACAAATTATACTGAAATCATTTAAAAACTTGTGTTTTCGCCGATTCGAAAAAATATGTAAATTATAGAGAAAAATAACAACACGATAAGTTTAATATTTTCAATATATAAAAGCCGCAGAAGCGTTTATTTAACGGTGTTTTTTATTATAATTTAGGAAAACAATATTACCTATTAATTTTCCAACGATATGGATAAATCGCAACCGCAACAATTTCGCTTATCGGATAGCAAGATAATAAATGACAAGAAAGATGCTCTCAACCAAGATGGCGGAAGGCGGAGGGCTTTTGACAAGACAAAATAATGTTCGAATTATGACATTTCTACTCTGCCAGGGATGCACCAAAAAGTAGTATACAAAATTTTAACGATCACTATTAAACCAAATTAAACTTTCATTTCTAAACTTATAACATTGCGGCCGCTTGCAACAATTCAAGGTATGTATGTAATTCAAACTAAACTTAAAATACAATATTAGGCTAAGTGCAGTGCAAGTGAGTTTCTTTCAGTTCATTTATAAAAAATTCAATTTATTCGTTATTTATCTTTTCAACTTCAACTTAAGACTAGATTACAAAAAAAAACTAACAAAAATAGGTTACGTAAGGTCAGAAGGGGACCTGGTAGAACCCAAAAGGGGGGCTCTCGCCCGACAAAAGCTTTTTTTAAGCACTGCGGTCAAAAGGGGACCCGGTTAGAACCCCAAAAATGGGTTCTCCGCGAATACGAGCAAACAATAAAAACGATGCCAGAAGCGGCCGTTAGAACCCAAAAGCGGGGGCACTGCTCGCGCATTTACCCTTAGCAGTACACAACCCGACAGAACCCAACCGAAGATTTATAATGAGCCACGGGAGACGGGCGAACGTATACACCCATGTAGTTATGATTCGCCCCATCACCTTCAGGACCAAAACAACAATCGCAACCCGTCCCACTCAGGTCAAAATTGCGGTATCTGCCAAAAGGTAATCCCAAAAAAAGGATTCTTTGATTTCCGTTCTGGCACAGCTTCGGGCGGGGGTCAACACACGGAAGCCTAAGATCATGCACACGAGCCAGTAAACGTTCAGTCGCTGCTCTTTGGGATCGATAAAGCGGACGATTCCTGTCAAAACCGGACAAAATTGGACCCCCTCAATATTTGTAACGGTTAGCCCTAAGTTTCTCGACCATCAGAGCCCGACAGATTGGCTTTGTGCGCGCGCAGTTGATCGATTACTGCCACGACCGGAACGCGACCACACCATGGGGCCGGACACGCGGACTACGAGGCTGTCCGCCAGAAGTCAACGACATTCTGCAGAGCAGAACTCCGGGACGCCGCCAAAAATCGCGAATATGACCGTCCACAGCAAGAATCGGGACGGACGATTCGTTATATGGCCCTCCCACTTACGAATCCGCCACTGAGCCCAGACTCGAGCTCCATGTTCAATTCGGAGCCGCCGCAGGACCGCCAGCGTGCTAACAAAACAGTGGTCCCCGGAGCAACTGGGGCCACCTACGCCGGCTAGGACAATCCTTCGACTGGTGAGGTCTGTGCTAGACATCTGTAGCATAGCGATCGTCGCTACCACCAATACGTATCCTCTTTCTCAATCGAAAAAAAGAAGCAGAGGAACTTCCGACCGCCGCCAATGCGTGCGACTCCACAAACCCTGCAAACAATTCGAGCAGGGAGTTCGACCACATCAGCTAAGCCCCCTACTACAGCAGGCGCACACGGCGCTCATCCACAACTACGGAGCGTGGACTCTCAATTTCAGCGGGGATAGCTGGACCTCCGAATGGCACGGCGACGGTAATTCGCCATCGGGCTTCTTCCAACAATGCCCGATTCGACCCGCCGGAATATCAAGGGGGCACGCAGTTCATTCATCATCGATTGATCATATAACCTCGAAATTTTGCCAAGTCGTTCAGCGAAGCCACTGAAGCGTATTTTCATTGATACTGGCGAGAAAATAATACGAAATTACAAAGAGCTTCGCCGAAGTGTCGGTTCAATCGAGACCCAACTTAGCTATAGGTCGTATTACAACGCCATTCTCCGTACGTATATCCGCGACCGAATCGTGACCATCATCTCTTCTCTTAAATTTTGGAAAATGTTGGATATTTTTTTGAGACCGAAACTTCCATTTAGCAGTGTTCAAAGGTCTTCTGATCCTCACCATATGCCCAGAAATGCATACAAATATATGGTCAATATTTATTTAATTAAAATCTTAATTGATCAAAATTAATTGAACAATAAAAAATTTAATTAATTAATAATTAATTAAGTAGTTTAGATTTTTATGAATCTCCAACCTTTGGCATGAACTATGGTCTTCA
>PGFW01043452.1:286-10652 GCA_003123925.1 Haematobia irritans | reverse complement strand
CATCCAATGTCACACAAAAATTAGGTTCTATACTCGGTTCAAATTGTATATAGGCCCCATATAAAGCGACCCAATTATTTCATTTGGTTCTCAATTATCGCCTCAAAATTCATATCGGTTCGTAATTTTCCGAGACTTACGGTTATATCATACCTTTTTTGTTTAACTAGTATTACCATTGTGTGGAGTAACTTATCAATTTAGAAGTCGAGTTAAGAAGTTTTAAGATACATTGAATCGGTAATATTTACCACAACCCAAGTAAATTCGACATGGATACATTCTTTGTAGAGTTTCTACGCAATATTGGTAGGAACATTCGACCTATATTCATACTATAATTTATTTTTTTTTAACAAATTCTCTCGCTTATGCTGTTTGCACCCAATTTTATTGCCCATATTAACATTTTCATTAAAAGTATATGCATATTGCTATATTGCGAAACGTAAAGTCCAGGTAGAAGAAATCGTCCTTATACATAATTGGTGTAGTTAGCTGGCGATTCTTAAGATTTAAGCAGTCGATTAATTCTGACTGCATTGAATTCTCCCTGTAGTTATTGATTTATCTTTTCAATAAATATTAATGTGATGGATTTTAGTAGACGAGATGCATGTAGATAACTCTTAAGAATATGCATTTTTTCTGCCCATAAAAATGTTAGTTTATTCACAAGTTTTATTTAATACTATTAACTCCTGTTTTTATGTGAGTGATTTACTTATTAATAAATTATGGTGGGTAGACTGCGATTTACTGTCTGGGCAACGTGAAATTGAATTAACTGAATATATTGTTGTGATGTGAATCATAATATTTTTCAGTATAGAATATTAATAAACAGGTAACGACATACAAAGATGGGTAAATTCCTCCCTTATTACAATAACCTGCGCACAAGATTTACATTATATTTTCCAATGATATCACAAATTGGATAATTTATTCTCATTTTATTAGATTTGGTTAGGTATTAAATCATAAAGCAACTCTCTGTTCACAACTTATGGACTTATATTATACCAAAGATGGTTGAAGTGCTTTGTGCTCTATACGGAATATAGAGATATATTTTATTCAAATAAATCTATGCTCATTACAATTAATTAACTTTTTTATTAACTTATCTTGAATTGACAACTACATAAAGGCCTTAGGAAACATTGGAATTGTTTCTTCAAACATTTATTTTGAAGCCCCTCAGGATATACTTATCACTTTTTAATCGGTGAGTTTTTGGACAAATACTCCTATTTGCCGCCTTCATAAGCGCATTTATGATTCATCGATACGTTAGATATGTCTTAGAAGTTTAATAGGGAACAACTCTTAGTCATTTCTTACAATCTTTTACAAGGAACATTTTGGTTTTAGGCCATTTTCTGCGAAATCAGAAAAGATTATTAATGGAGCAATCTTAAATCTGAACCAAGTTTAAACCAAATTCCGGATGCATAGTTAAACATGTTTATTTTATTACCTGTGCAAAAGTTTCACGTAAGTCGCATTACAATTTTGAACTCTAGTTGTCATTTTGGGTGAAAGATCAGGGGAAAGATATTAAATTGGAGCTATTATCTAAATCTTGCTACCGATTTAACCAATTTTGCATTTTGCATTAGTATGCCAAATTGTTAATTCTACTACGATTTCGACTGATAAATCTGCACTACAAGGTATTGACCCTTTATCATATGAGTGTAAATCGGCACAAGGTTATATATGAAGAAGGACGCATATCGTTGTTCATGGTCTGTATCAGGGCTATATTTTTCGTGGCATTGCGAATCAGTTTCATGCCGGACGTCAAAATTTGATTTTTAATTTTTATACCCTCCTCATTAGATGGGGTATATTACTTTTGTCATTCCCTTTGTAAACATCGAAATATTGCTCTAAACCATAAAGTTATATATTCGTGTGTCGTGGTGAAATTCTGAGCGTTGCAGATGTCCGTCGCGTCCGTTATGGTCCGTCTTGTTGAAATCCGCAAGCTTTCCGAATCGAATACAAGCTATCGACTTGAAACTTGGCACAAGTAAGTTTGTTATGAGAGGCGGAATCGGGGTATTGGGAAACATGGCCATATCGCGTTCCATTTTTACGTACCCATAGCCCCCATATAAACGACCCCAGATAAAGCTTGCTATTGTCTAAGAGAGCATTTCATCTCGTCCGGCTGAAATTTGGTACATGGCGTTAAGTATATGGTCGTCAACAACCATGCAAGAAATTGGTCCATATTTGGGTCGACGTTTACGTTATAGCCCCATATAAACGGACGCCAAATTTGGCTTGCGATTCCTCTAAGTAGAAGCAAAAAAACTTTTCATCCGTCGGCTGAAATTTTAGTCAATGGTGGTTAGTATCGTGGTCTTAACAACCATCGAAGATGTTCCAGTATCGGTCCATAATTACATATAGCCCCCTATAAACGCGTCCCCGATTTTGGCTTGCGGATGGCTCTTAAGAGAAGTCCTGAAACTTTGATAATATGCTTTTGGGTTATATGGTCTATAATGGCATTGCAAAATTGGTCCACATCGGCCCATAATTATATATAAGCCCCATTTAAACCCGATCCCAGATTTGCTCGAAAGCCTGCTTTTAGGGAGCAAAAAGTATCCGATGCGATTGAAATTTGGTCCGTCGGTGTTTAGTTATTATTAGTCTCTAACAACCTGACTGCCACAATTGGTCCACTATAATGCGATCCCCAGATTTGACCTCGGAGTCTGTCTTAGAGGAGAAAATTCATCCATCCGCTTGAAATTTGAAACGTGTATTAGAATGTGTCTCCTGCAACAAACACGCCCTAGTTTTTGGTCCAATCGGTCCATAATTGATTATATTAGCCCCATATAAACCGTTTCCCAGATTTTGGATCCTCCGGAGCTCTCTGGGGAGCAAATTTCATCGTCCGTTGAAATTTGCAAATCGTGGTGTTAGTATAAACGGCTGCTAATAAACATGCCAAAAATTGGTCCATATCGTCTCAAAGTCTAGATATAGGCGAATCCCCATCACACAAAACTGGTCCTTTCTGGTTCATAGATCAATGGTTGCCGCTCGAGAACCCAAAATAACCTTCTACCAAAAATTTATTTTTTTATAAAAACATTGTCGAATGTATTCTATTAGAAAATTTTGTCAATTTATTTCTATAGAAAATTTGTCAAAATTTTATTTCTATGAGAACATTTTGTCAAAATTGTTAATTTCTATAGAACATTTTTGTAAAATTTTAGTTTCTATTGAATATTTTTGTTTCCAAGATTTTATTTCTAAAGGTATACGGTCAAAATTTTGTCATATACAACTTGACATATTCTCTTTCAATTTTGTCTTTAAAAAACCTGAACACCCCTCAATTCTGAAGGTGTGGTGTGTAGAATGCTTTCTATTTGATTTTGAAATTCACTTCTTCAGTTGTCAAAAATTGCCGTCCAAGCAATGGAAGAGAGCGTATCAAATCTTTGCTTCCGCCATCCGAAAATCCGCGCTATCTCGCACGAAAGTGCAATCGCTAATAGTTTGCCATATCAACCGGTTACAAATGTAATTAAAGCTGTTTTGTGGGACGTTTGTCGACAGCCAGGAAGTCTGGATCGGGGGGGAACATCGAACAGCCGGAAGCGCGCTTGAGACGACAAAGAGAGTTGCCGGTAGTTTCAAAGCGAAGAACCCTAACCTCTCTCTCCGTGAGTGCCGAACAATTAAGCTGGATGCATCCGTCTAGTCACCGTGCATCGAGCGCCGAAAAAACGAGCACGGACTATCGAGCTTAGAAGAAGTAGTGACTCCAACACATCGCGGATGATAAACAAAATACGACGGCCATGCGCGATACCCGGAGGCTGTAACACGACTTATGCTGACGAAAGTCTGACTGGTGGTAATGGACGACGAAACCGCCAAAGCCGACATAGCAAGCAGTTTCCGTACAGGATGTTTGTATGACGGGCTAGGAAAGTGAATAGGACCAGATATTTTCAGACACAGTAAATCCTGTTCAAGTTGCAAAGAAATATCTCGGTTTTGGAACCATACTGTATTTTTGTGGCTTGGTTATTAAGAGGCATTTTCATTAGTCTGTCGGGACTGTCACACAAGAAATTTAACGTGAAAGTAGTGTTTGAAAAACGTCTGCTGCCTTTCCTTGAAGAAACACGGTTGTTCCGGTACTGTTTTGGCCGGCATTTTCATCTTAGGCCATTTACAGTAAAAGGCCATTGGATGGTTACGCGCAACATACGTGCAGCTTGGTTCCCAAGGCACAAGAACCCTCCAACCGTACAGAGCTCCCGCCAATTGCAGAAATACTGGCTATTGTCAAGCGGTAACCTAAGAAGACCAAAAACTGCTAAGGACGAGCAGCAGTTCAAGGCAATACTGCTGTTCTCGACAGCAGAAGAAGGTGGACAAGGGGTGTACAAAATCTGATGGCAGCGTGTCAAGCGTGAGGCCCGGCAATGCGGATTTTGGAAAAGCGGATAAGTCCTAACTAAATATTTTTTCTAGAATTCTTATACTATTGAACTTGAAAAAGAAAGTTTAATTTGATTTTTTAAATAAACGATTTTCACTCGATTTACACGCGCGTTATTCCTTTGACCAAAGGTTTTGACGCTATCACCCTTTATACAAAAATTTTGTCAAAATTTTTATTTTTGTCAAATTTTATTTCGTATAGAAGCTTCTTAACCGTTAATTATATAGATTTAATCGGTCTTTTTTAGTTTAATAATGTACCACTGTATGGCTATGTGTATATATTACGGTGTTGAGGAAGTTTTTAAGATTACCTTGCCATCCGCAATTTGTTACGACAACCCAAGAAATTTCGATTATGATACAGTCTTTCAGTAGAAGTTTTCTACCGAATCCATGGTGAATGGTACATAAGCTTCGGCCTGGCAAATTGACGGCGTTATATGACTGTATTTTTATTTCGTCTTTTCCGTATGCCTATGATGCCCCATTTCTGATAACCTAAAGTATCTTAACCAAAATATGAAATTTTGCTTTGGAAGTATTTATCTTATATTATAAACAAAAAAAGTCGTACAGAGTGTTTAAAAATTCAATAGGTCACCCTTACACACACCAAATAGTTTTTTTGCTGTGTTGTCATGATGTCGAATCGAAACCACAATGCACACGTTATTCAATCTGACGAAATTAATTTATAAGCATTTTTAGAACAGCAAACCTGTTTTTATCTGTACCACTTTCAGCGGTAGCTTTGTTATACATACTCGTTGTTTTGCACATACTGGCATTTTTCTGTTCGAGTATGCAAAGTGGCATGTGTTTTTGCATAGAAAATTTGAAGGCCTACGTGTTTTAAATTTAACAATCCTGTTCGGCTACCATGATTTTATTTAAGTCTGGTCCATATTTTTGTGAGAGAGAGCGCTGTGATAGTATTTGAAAAAGTGAAAACAAAATGAAATTCGGGTGATAGCGCAACCTATTGCAATCTTTTTTAAAATCTCTGTAACTTTGTTTGTTATATGAATTATAATTATATACCTTAAAAGCACAAAGTTTCAGTATGTTTGCTTTAAAGATCTTTATAATGGTTATCAGATAATGGACATCAGGGGTATTCGAAGCAAATAAAAAATTAAAAATCAAATTGACATCGAGTCAACAAATGCACCAATGCCACGAAATATTGCCCCTGGTATCAACCACTTACAAGCATTTGGTTGCTTTTCGCGGACTTCAGAATGACGACACTGCAACTAAATTGTATTCGGGGTCGTAGGGTTGCAGGTAAAAAAAGTTTTGGTGTTCTGAAGATGTCTTCGAATATGCTACAAAACTGCGGGTGACCGCATCACTTTTTTCGTGACCCTTATACTAATGTATATCCAGAACGTTAATGTACTCCTTGCTACAAATTTAAGGTACATCCAGGGCAATAACTCTGGCTTCTGGGGCATATAAAGTACATTATCGGGCGGAAGATATAACTGTTGGGGTATATATTAAAACTGACACCGATTTCAACAAATTCGCACACTTGACGACACTATCTAATTCCACTCTTTGTGCCAAAATTCAATAGCAATCAGACTGAATCTGGTGTTTTGGGTCATGTTTAGTTAGATATTCGAGTGGAAATATATTAAAGGGTGGTTATAATTTCAGGGCGATGTTGATTTTTTGACAAAACACTAACTATTACGAAAATTATTGTAATTTATTTTATTATTAAATATTGGTATTAGCTCAATCTATCGTATGAAACAAATATTGCCATTAATGGGCGCCCGCGACTCGTTGTGGCACCCTTTATCCCGATTGGTCCAACTAATTTATCGATGACGCTTGAAGGCACTATATGACAGGTTCTATGCCATTAAACTTGCCGACATTATCCCATCCCTCTTAGGCTCTTGAATATGTTGTGGCTTTATCATGATTACACTCCTTTTTACTTTCAAAACCCAAAGAACGAAAAAGTCCATTGTAGTCCCAATCACGATGACCTTGGCGGCCAATTAACATCTCCAATTAACTGTGAGTTTAACGACGGCCATTGAATTTGTTGCGCCAAAAAGTAGCATTGTTTCAGTTGTGCTGTATTGGCAAGTGGCACCTTCCTACTCGAAACCACATATGTGCACATGCCATATACTTCCCAATTGGGCCATAAAAAGTTCTTATCATCTCACGATTATGCGACACCATCTCACAAATAAAATATGGCCCGAATGGATTGCCGCCAGACCCATAAACCGCACAAACAGTCACTCCCCAAGCAAAACTAGCGTAACCACATCTCATTCAATGACATTACAGGACTAATAAGCTGTCCAGTTACACGTTGCATTACAGTTTGAGACGCGAGTTATAATGTACAACTTGTAATGACAAAAATTAAATTAGCTTCTCGGATAATTTTTCATTGTTATTTCAAATTTTTTAGGCAGTTGTAGTTAACGAAATTTAATAATACATAGAATTGAAATGTGGTACCATTAGGTATAATTATTCAATAATCGAGCACTTACATAAAAATCAAAAAGAATATGTATGTAACGGTAATAATTCTGAAAAACTTTTCCCTTAACATTTATTGTTCACAAATTTTTTAATATTGTTTTAAATGCATTATCATATTATGATTTTTAAATACAATGCTCTGTTTTATTACCTCATTACACATTGACACTTCTCAAAATGCGGGCGTAACTAATTTCAAATTGAAAAGAGACTTTAAAATCCACTTTTAGTAGATTTCGAAACTTTATGTGAATTGGCATTGCTATTTATAATAATTGCACGAATCACACATACCCTTAAACATACCACATTTATTTCTATATTTAGTGTGAGTCCAGTGTCCAGCACTACTATTTTCTGCAGAAGTAAAGCAAGATATGGCTCTTATTTCATTTAGACTATGACGACTGCGAGGTAAGCAGTTATGAGGAATATCCTCGTCTGTCATCAAGTCTTCGGGTGGAGGGAACTAGGCGCGTCCAAAGGATACACTATACGATAGACTCATTCCGGCCGGAAGTAGTACGGACACGAGGGGAAGATGAAAGAAGTTAGAGGTATCGCAATGGACACACTTATGTCTAAGTGGACACAACCGCAATGTTGGATTCGTGTCGCCTCATACCTAACCTTACTAAGTGTGAAATTAATTTGCTCTTTATTAGAATTATTTATAATTTTTTGTTTAATACAATATTCGTTTCTAGTCAAGTAGTTCTTCTATACAGCATCACTCGCCATATTCTTGACCATTGTATAATCGGCGATAGAAATCAATATTTTCGAGATTGGTTGCCTGAGACCATAAGTGGCTATTTTGCTAGCTTTGGTGTATCTACGAATAAGTCATAATATTTAGTAGATTATATGCTTAAATGCACTTACTTCTTTTATGGCCTAAAGTATGCTGGGGAGAAGTACTTTCCTTCTAGGACATACCTATGTAAAATGTAATCTGATAGTGCCAATTAATAAGTGGTTATTAATTTTTAAATAGGCCCTTTACAAGATTACCAGGTAAAAATGAGGTTTTTGCTGGTCTTTGTGGGCTGCATTGGTTTTTCGAAATCACTCTTGGATTCTCATTCGCCCAAATGCGGCAATTCTGTTTATTGACGAATCCACTGAGGTGAAAATGTGCCTCATCACTGAAGATGATTTTCTTCGAAAATTGATCATACACTGTTGCCATTTCTTGGAACCATTCTGCCCTTCCACGACGGTGCCATTGGTTCAAATTGAGTAAGTCTGAAATAGAGAAATTTCAAATAAAATTTGGAAAAACTTGGCGTTTAGTGGTTCACATTCAACATCGGCCCTTGCAATTTAACCACCCGGGAGCTATATTTAAAACTGAACCGATTTCTTCCAAAATCAGTAGGGTTTTATTCTGACCCAAAACGTATACTTTTGCCAAATTTTAAGTTTATTGGGCTAAAATTGAGACCTAGACTTTGATTACAAAAATGTGTTTAAAGACAAACAAACTTAAGGACGGCTAGATCGACTCAGGAACCGGTCCTGAGCAATATTGGCCACAGGCATCGTATGCCTATATCATCTCATTCTGGTTTTGCACAAATATGCACTATGTTAACATATAAACCTGTTCACATTGTGGCGCAGGGTATAAACAACCCATCGCGGAATCGAATTATGTTTGATTCTGATAGGCAATTTTGAAAATAAACTAAATTTTCCGATTTTTTCCTACATAGTAAAAGTTTTTTTGCATGTACCTTCCCTGAAATTTAAGTACATCCGACTTATACTGATATTTTACTTTATACTGAGGTTTTCTAAAAGTCGGGTAAAAGACTTTTTAATGAGCTCTTAAGTTTACCAAAGAGCGCATAAAGTTGTAAATGGATCTGATTCACCATACTAATAGCCGAAAAATTAAAAAAAAAATTGCCTTATTTTATTTACAATGAAGCCATTGAAACTTCTGGACAACTGGCATCAAATACTTCAAATTAAATGAAATAAAAAAAACTATCAAACACTATAGTTTCAACAAATATTACAAATCAATTAATTCAGGCATTCCTTTTCTCCTACCAATTGCCATCCATAAATGGTCGATGCTTTCATTAAATATGGAACATTTAAGCAAATATTGCCGTGGTATTTATCCACGGGAGGTGTCACTTAAATATCGTGATAAATTAATACAAATTGGCGAACCATATGCCATCTATCAAGAAATCAAAAATTCAACAGAATATATAATCTCCATGAAGCTCTCAGAATTACATCAGTGTTCTCTAATACGTAGCAGTGGTCCACAAAGTTATAAATGTCTAACAACCGACGATGAGATATCCTTTGTTCGAGCTATGGGTCTTTGTCATGAATATAATTTACAAATAGCAAATGAATTGATACAACATTGTTTGGAACAAAATGGAAGAGACAAAGAGACAATTTTGAAACCCGAAAGGCAATTGTTGCATTATACTCTAGTAACGAAACTGCAATCCTCATATTGTGATCCTCACAATTTTCAATTAAGTCAAGTGCTCGTTGTCCAATTTTTACTATTCGTTTTATGGTCGCTGATGACTTGCATATGACTGTGGCTATTGACCAGCCGCAGGTTATTTGCTTGTTAGATGTAATTGCTTAGGCGAGTGCTCGAATTGTTCTTCATTTATCGATGTGATCCCCAAATTTTTGGCATGGTTGTTAGAGGACCCATATACTAACACATGAGCGCCAATTTCAGCCGGATCGGTGAAATTCTTCTGCTTAAGCTCGTACAAGCCCAATTGAGGGTCCAATTTATGGGGCCTAGGTAAGTTTGGACCGATATGGCCCCATTTACAATACGCCTCCGACGCTACATCTTAATAACCTACTTTTGCACGAAGTTTTCAAGTCCGAGTAGCTTGTTTTCGTTCGGCAAGTTAGCGTGATTTCAAAAGACGGACCGGACGACGGACATGCTTGATCGACTCAGAATTTCACCACGACCCAGAATATATATACTTATGGGGTGCTTAGATGCAATTATTCGATGTGTTCACTAACGGAATGACAAAGTTAATATACCCCGATCCTACGTGTGGAGGGTAAATAAAACTAAGATTTTAAAATGTACCTCTATTTTTGCCACGGATTGCTTCCACTGATCTACACCCATACTGATGCCTCACCTTAGGAGTGTTCCGGATATTTGTGTGATGTTGGCCGAAAATTTAGTAGCGAAAATAAAAATTCAATTAAGAATAATTTATTGGCATGAACAAATTCGAATTCGAAATAAACATGAACTAAGCTTTCGCTTGGGATTATACTGGCACCACAAAAATATAAACATCAACAAAAAATTGCAAATAAGATG
>PGFW01043432.1:9460-21522 GCA_003123925.1 Haematobia irritans | reverse complement strand
TGTTATTTTTTATTAAGGAAACGGGCAGAAGATAATTATTAAATGAAAAAAAAAAACATTTAAGGCATTAAATACTTGTTGAAAGTCTTTGAAAAAAATTAATAAACATGTTATTGTTATAATTCCTTTTATGTTTGCTGGTAATGAAAAGAAAAAAGAATGAATATATGGTACAAAGATGAATTGATATGAAAACATTTCCAGTTTATTATGGCGGATTTTCGCAAAACAAAAAAAAATAAATACCTAGTTAACGAACTGTTTTGTGCAAAGACATTGAGTATGTCAAGATAAAAGTGATGTTGATAGGGGTAACGGCATGTGAAAGTGGGCCTGAAAAGAAAAAGGCGGCGCTCAACCTAAAATAGCTTTTCATTGTTAACATTTAATGGCTGCCCGCAGACCGAAAGCCATAAAACAATAAGAAAATACGTTTTTTAAATTTTACAAAGATATTAAATAGGGTCTCAAATAAAAGGCTAAGAAAATTATTTCAAAACAATGAGGAGTAATAATATACAGAACACAAAATAAAAGTTTTAAAAAAACGACAAATTAAATAATATAAAATAAAATTAGAAACCTAAGTAATAGATTAAGCGCTGTCTTGTGAACAAACGGCAAACCCCTAGTAAGAAAAGCCGGGCGGCCCAAAACAACAAGTGCCGGCTAAACAATATAAAATCTTTTTTTTTTTGTAAGCAAATTTATACACAAATAGTTTAAGGCAAGAAAACGTTCAAATAATCCGTAAAATAATAAACAACAAGAATAAAAAGGAAAAATATGGTAAGCTCAAGGCGGGAAATCTATTATGCTAGAGGCGGCGTATTTGCGAAAAGTCGCGAAATACGAGGCTGTTCAACAAATTGCAGTTTGGATTGGCAGATTAGATTTCAAGGAGTAGAAGTCTATGAAAGTTGAAGTGATGATTTTTGGCCATCATTGCAGCCAAATCGTTAAAGAAACATTACTATATTTGAGGCATGGAAGTGGCAATATGTACATGTTGGTTTTGTAGAACTTTTATTAATAGTTGTATTTTTTACTAGATTGGCAATTAAATTTAATAATACATTAATTTAATGTAATTGCAATTTAACATTAATTTTAATCTTTTATTTTATTTGGTTATTTATTTTACTCTTATTGTTATTTGCATTTCAATTTTATTTTATTAATTTTAATTTTATATTAACGGTAATTTAATTTAATTTAATTTTTTATTTTATTGTATGTTTATAGTTATATTATTTATTTTATATTTTTTTTGATTTTTATTTTAATTTTAAATTATTTTATTTTATTTTATTTTACTTTACTTTTAATTTATTTTCTATTTATTTTATTTTGCATTTCATTTCATTTTCATTTCATTTCAATTTTATTATGTTTATTGTTACTTTTATTTTATGTTTATTTTATTTTATTTTATTTTTATTTTATTTAATTTTAATTTTATTTTAATTTTATTCTAATTTTATTTTATTGTCATTTATTTTTATATTTATTTTATTTTATTTGTATTTTATTTATTTTATTAAAAAGAAGGTTATAATTAAATTTAACTATTATTTATTTTATATTTGAAATTCATGTTCTTTTCATTTCATTTTGCATATCATTTTTTATTTTATTTGAATTTATTTTATTAATTTATTTGTAATTTAATTTGTATTTTATTTTTATTTTATTTTAATTTTATTTTATTTTATTTTATTTTATTCTTTACTATTATTTTATTTTTATTATATGTTTTAAATGTAATTTATTTTGTTTTTGTTTTTATTGGTCATTTTTTTATTTTCATTTTTTGTTTATTTTATTGTTTATTTTATTTTTTTAATGTTATTTTAGTTTTTACTTTAAATTTTACTTTATTTTATTTTATTTTTGATTTTATTTCTTATTATTTTATATCAATTTTAATGCAATTTAATTTAATTTTATCTTATATCATTTTGTTTCTAATTTTTATTTTATTTTATTTTATTTTATTTTAATTTTATTTGTTTTAGTTTATTTTATTGAAGAGAGTTGTAATTAATGTTAATTTTATTTATTTCATTTTATTTTATTTTATTGGTGTATTTTATTTTTATTTTATTTTTTGTTTATTTTACTTAATTTTATATTTTATTTTTATATTATACTTATTTAAATGTAAATTTAATTTAATATTTTTTTAATTTTATTTCATTTCATTTTAATGTTATATTTTGGCTTTAGGTTTATTTTATGTATTTTTACTTTATTGTTATTTAATTTGTTATTTTATTTTTATTTTTATTCTTTTTATGTTATAGTAATTTAATGTTTTTATGTTATATTTATATGTTATATGGCATTTGGTTCTATGTTATTTTATTTTTGTTTTATATTTATTTTAGTCTATTAAAGAACGTTATAAATTTAATTTAATTTAATTTTATTTGAGTTTTTATTATGATTTCATTTTATTTTATTTTATTTTATTTTATTTTATGTTTATATTGATTTTATTTTAATTTTATTTTATTTGTATTTTATTTTATTTTATTTTTATTTATTTTATTTTATTTCTATTTTATTTTTATTTGTACTTTACTTTTATTTTATTTACTTTAATTTTAATTTAATTTTATATTAATTTAAATGTGAATGTAATTTAATTTAATTATTTTTATTTTTATTTCATTTCATTTCATTTGCAGTTTCATTTTATTTGTAAGTGTTAGTTTATATTTTATTTCTATTTATTTTAAATTTTATTCTCATTTTATTTATTTTTTATTTTATTTTGATTTCATTTTATTTTAATTTGATTTTATTTTAATTTATTTTGGTTTTATTTATATTAATTTAATTTATTAAGGAAAGTTATAATTTAAATTTAATTTTTTATTTACTTTGCATTTGATTTTATTTTGTTTTGGTTTTATTTTGTTTTGTTTTATTGTTGTTTTGTTTTATTTTATTTTAATTTTATTTTATTTATTTTATTTTATTTTTCATTTTTTTTATTTTAATTTTATTTTATTTTATTTAGATTTTATTTTATTTTTTTTTTTAATTTTACTTTTTTTATTTAGTTGTAATTTATTTATATTAATTTAATGTAAATTTAATTTATTTTTCTTTACTATTGCATTTGTATTTCATTTCATTTTATTTTATTTTTATTTGACTTTATTGTGGTATTACTTTTTGTTTATTTTATATTAATGGTTAATGCAATTTAATTTATATTTGTAGTCTTTATATCATTTTGCGTTCTAGTTTTATTTTATTTTGTTTTACTGTTATTGGTTATTAAACGGAAGCTTGTAATTTAAGTTAATTTATTTATACTCTTATATTGATTGTCAATTGTGTATTTTATTTTTAGCGTGCTATTTGGTTATTTTATGTTTAATTGTGTATTTCCTTTTTAGTGTCATTTTATTGTGCATTTTAAAGGACGCATCGCATTACTATGACAGGCTCTAGACGGCCGTTGACCACTGGTAGAGGGCAATTTAATGCTTCAGTACAAATTGTTTGACACCGGCGGTGCGGGGGCGGTGATGTAAATACAGTGAATTTTTGGTAAGCTAATAGGAAATACGCAAATTCTATGCTCTGGTGGAGGATTTTGTGTTTAGCTTTACATTTTTTGGCGCTTGTGGCAAGTCGTTTACATCATCATGGCAATGGCATCATGGCATGCCCGATCTGCAAGCATTATGCGACTGACGCCCCCGGCAGCCACATTGGTCGCATAGATGGTTCATGCAAATCGCAAGATAAGATGCGATAACTTGAGCAATTTGTTGAGTGTTTTATGGCATTTATGCAAGCAGAGCAGGTGTGATGTTTGTTTATGAGAAACTTTCGATCTGTTTTGGCTTTATATATAATCGAAGCATTATGGATCATGTCGGTGTTGTGGTAGTCGCCTTTGGCCGCTTTCCTGCAATGGCATTGTTACTGTTGATTATATTTGGCCATTGGTATTCATTCTCATTCGTAGATTGCTTTCTTGGTGGGAAGCTGTTTGTTTTAAACGTTTCATTTGTGATTCTTATAGACAATGTCGCGAGTCAAGCAGAATTTTGAATGTCAAAATTAAAATATCGGTGTTTAATTTTGTTGAGAATACAACAGATCAACAAAGGTGTTGGTCGGCTCAAGATACAAAATCAGCAAAAGTGCAAATTATTTGTGAGGATGTGTAACACATTTCATCAGGGAGGCGAGGGTAGTTTAACATGGGTAGGGAGGAAGGAAATCCTAGTTACGGGAAAATTTGCAAAGTGTTTGACTAATGAGGGGGCGAAGAGTATTAAACATGCGTCCGGCAAAATGTAATGTGAGAATTGGGCAATAATTGGCAAGTTGGTGGAAAACTGATGGTTTCTTGGGAAGTTGGAAACAGATTTGTTTAAAAAATTTCAATTGAAAAATTTTATTACAATAAACTACTTAGGTGAGAATCGTATGATTTTACTATTGTACACAATGGGTTGTAATAAAAATCTTGCATATTGCCTAAAAGTAGGTCTTAATACATGGTTGCTCTTAATCTCCTGTAAATATACTGGACTGGCCAGGTAAAAGGAAGAGCAGAAAGTAAAACATTAATTTCAATAGAATAAACTTTTATTTTGGGCATTGATCAACGGTTCAAGTTCGAAAGATGGGTCTATTATCGGGTCCCAAGTTTGGTTGATATAGCTTCCTGATTATACAACCGACCCGATTTGTGATCATGGGCTTATTAAGAAACCGGTAGGTTTTTATCGCAATTTGGAATATTGGAGAAATTAGAAATCCTAAAGGTGATTTTAGGACCATGAAAAACGTGGTGCCGAAAATAGGTGAGTGATTGGTCGCAATAATGTGAGTATTGGGTCTGTGTTGCTGCAAATAGTGAGGTATGTTGGTCCAATAGTGAGTTCATTGGACTGTGTGCCGAAAATAGTGGGAGTAGTTGGTCCAGGCAAACAATTTTTTTCGATTTCAATCACGAAGATTAACATTGAATCGCATAATAATGTTTTTAATTGAACATGGTCTTCATGCTCTCTAAAAAGCTTTTCCTTTTAAAGATGATTAACTCTATATGAAATCGCACAAACACTGTGTTGTATTGCTACGGTTTACGAGTAATTGGATAAATTATAATTGGAAAATTACACGTATGATGTGATATGTAAAGTTGTCACTCACAACAATGTTGGCAATGATGATAACGGTCTGCTGATTATAATCTGTAAGTGTATTCTCTTTTTGCCATGAAGCGGAAAATTTTTATACTTGATTTTCGAAATAACTTTGACATTGGTGATTTTTAAGTTGACCAAATCATATTAAGCAATAAAATAAATACTTATGGAAAAGAAATTAATATGCAATATATAATCTGTGAAGAGTCATTGGCTTGAAATGGGTTGTGGTTAATTAAATACAAAAGAAATGTTATAATACACAGCCCCTGGAAATATACTGTTAAGTTTTTTTTTAATGCTTAAGTAAAAATAAGATCTTAGTGAAAATATTTTTGCACACATGAACATTTGTACATGTTTTTGTTATTACAAAATATGAATTACATTTTTCCTTGTAAGGATAAGATTCTCAGATCAAGGCTCTATCAACTATCTTTAGATAACTAATTCTTAAAAGCCCTTGTGTTAATTTGGATTCCGACTGCTAGGTCGCCATCGCCCCGTTTCGCGTGGCAAAATGAAACGTTTCATTTACGTACGCTAGTAAAATAAAAAAGCCACATGAAATTAATCAACCGAGAATTTGAAATAATATTTATTCTCTCAAATTATGATAGATTTTTACCAATTCTATCAGCGTAAAAAAAAGGATGACTTCAAAGCGAACCTATATATAATCTGCTAACAATGGCATGTTCTACTAACCAATATGATAATTGGACTTATTTTATTTTTGTAGCTCGGATTCGTGGAAAGAATTGCGGAACTCATTTAACAGAATTTATATTCGATGCTTTGAATTAGGACATCCTGGAGCCTTTATTGTGTAGAAATAAAATAATTAGAGAATTTAAAATATATTAAAAATGATTAACAATGCTCATGACAATATTATATATTATAAATTTCAAATAATCCTAAATGAAAATTAAATAACCCTATTTTGAGAAAATTAGTGAATTAGAAAACCATGGAGTGGGGTATTGAAAAATAGTATTTAAAAGAATATACCAATTATAGATAATAATTAGTGGTCCGAATCAACTTGAAAAATTTTAAAGCAATAATTACACTTCGATTAATTAAAAACTTATAAATATTATACTACAAAATTTTTTTTATAGTTAAAAATAACTAAAACCTTATGCTTATATTATGAAACAAATTAAATTATGAATAAGTATAGGCAAAGAAGTTATTAAAACAAAAAAAGTTGAAAAAAATTAGGGACGAAAGCTTTCTAGGGTCGAGCAGGTTATTTTACCCCCATTAAAACATAAGGTATATATTAAACCTTAAATCCTTACTTAATAATTGAATGAATTTGTTAGCCTCAAAAAATTATATGCTTATTTCAATATTATTGAGATGAAAAATAAAACGAATCACAAATAAGAATTAGCATATTCCATCGCTTTATTAATATTTACAAATTAGCTATAAGATAAATAATATTCAGTTCATACTTATATTTAAGAGAGTTGGTATAATAGTTAAAAATATTGGATTAATATATATATCACAAAAACTGATAATAAAATAATTACATAATTTTATACTTGAAGTTCGAATTATAAAAATAAAAAATTAATACAATAAACATAATTAATTATATAAGAGCATATCACGAAAGTAAAAATATTATTAATGATAAATCTGAGGTTATAAGTTAATACGAAATCTAGTAAAAAAAATTAATTAATAAAATTAAAATAATTATTAACTTGAAGCATGATATAAGTATATATATAAATATAATACAAATATTAACCAAATTATATAACAAAAGCATATATATCGCAGTGATTGCATTTAGGGTGCCAACAAAAATGCATTACAAATAAAATAATATTATAAATTTTAAACTGTAATTAACCTTCTCAAATTTTAATAAATATAAACTATTCTAAATATCTTTTGAATCCAAAGCAGTATAAGAAAGGAATGGAGTATTACACACAATTAAATATAAATAAAACAATATAATATTAATTGTATATTATAATTATAATACCAAAAATGAAAAATAATATTTAAAAATAAATAAAAAAATAATAAACTCAGAAAAATTATATGATAAATCCTTAAAAATAAATATTATATGCATAAGTACATTACAGAAAATACTAAGGAAATAAAAGAAAAGGAAAAAACAATAATTAGGATATATATATAATATGGAAGATAAATTATATAATTTTCCAAAATAATTAGACACAAAAATTGGATCAATAAATTAAATTTAAGAGTTATTAATAATTAAAGGTATAATTAGAGACTTCAAAATTTCGATACAATAATAATTTTACTGGATTATAGATTTGAAATGGAAGAACGATTTAGAACAATGGGATACTAACGATGTTTAATAATTGATATCTACCATCATGCGTAAACAAATGTATATTAGGAATATATTTTTTGAATGTATTGTATCCATGAACAGGAAATGTGAAATATGGAATATTTAAGGTTTGAATGATAACTCATATGAATGGGAATCAAATAATATAAACATATATATACCCATACTAAATTATTTAAATAATTGATAAAGCTTTATTTAAGGGATTACGATATTTATTCTCATTTATACTTTATCGATATTTGTGAAGGAAAAAATTTATAATACTTTTTAGAGAATTAATGTTAATTGTAGTTATATAAACGAATAACATTAATCAAGGTAAGAAAATATATAAATAAAATTGTTTTCTAATTTAGAAATTAAAAGAAACAATAAAACAATATTAATATAACATGTTGAGCACTATAAAATTTCCAATTATATATTGGATATTGATACATAATAATCAAAATAATTAAAGATAAACAATGTAAATTGTTGGGAAATAATATTATATTAACTTGGATAGTTTAATAATTATAAAAATACTTGAAAAATGCATTATACTATAATTTTTTACACTTGAAATGATTTTCATAGACAAATAAAATAAAAGATCTATATAAAATTAACAAATTATATTAAAAAAAAGTAGTCATTATATATATTGAATAAGTGTCATTTATACATAATAAGATAATATAAATAATTTAATTAGACGAGTGATAAGTTATGGGACACAATTTTAACAATTATACTATTCCACATCATACAAGAATATACCAAAGAATTCGTACTCTTCATTTAATCTCCTCCTACTTACCATCCGTTGTTTTGTTAGATTAGAGAAAACATAAATTAAGATTCTTTAACAAAGGTGGTTTGATTGTTACCATAAAAAAAAAAATAAAGGAAATAAAAATAAAAAGATTAAAAAATATACTTAACTAAATAAATAAGGTAAATAAATAAAATATAATAACTTAAAAAGCAAAAAATAATAAATATGTGAACTAATTAATTAAAAAATATATTTAATATTAAAATATATTAACCCATTATATAATATGAATATAAAATAGTATCAGGATTTAATAGTTAAAATAAATAAGGATACAAAGCAAAAACAAATAAAAAAGATTTTAAGGTTTATAAAATAATAATAAAAGTCAATATTGAAATTGAAGAGCTCAGAAAAACCTTAATAATTTTTTAAAATGTTTATAAATTACCCAATAATGAGCGTAGCGTTTAATCTAAATATAAATTGAGAAAACATAGAATTAAATAACAGAGTAAACGTAATTTATATAGATTGATACAGCGAGAGTGATAATATTATAGAGGACGCTATAATATACGCAATTTATAGGTTGGTTATCGACTAGTATCGGCTGATAATTAGCAATATACAGAGTCATAATACATCCACAAAATGAAGTTAATCAAAATAAATTAAAATTTAAAACTAGAAAACCATTATTAAAGATGCATATACCATAAAAAATAAAATAACAATCACAGGAGAAAACTAAACTATAAACTCAGAATTTAAATCGAATATAAATGATATACACACATACAAGTACAGTAGTTATAATCACTTTAATGATAATATAAATAAATAAAACAGATTATTAAAGAAACTAAATATAAAGACAGTTAACGATAAATAAAATATAATAAATAAATCAGATAAGAGGAAAAACAAGTCGCAAAATTAATATGAATAATTGGAATTGTAGGATAAGAGACGTGAGAGGTGAAAATAATTAGGATAATCAAAAAGTTTAAAGTTTAAAATTATAAACTTCTTAACTAAAAGATAATGCAATTCACACAATAAAGTATAATAAAATGAATAAAATAAAATAGAATAAATAAAAAATAAATAAATAAAATAAAAATAAGTAAAAATAAAAAATAAAAAAATAAAAGCTAACTCAAAAAATAAATGAAAAATGATATAATTGAATATGAACAAAAGCACATGATAAAATGAAATGAAAGGAAATGAAATGAATAATAAGATAAGATGATGTGAATATGCAAATAAAATGGGCAAATAAAAATGAAATGAACACTGAAAATTTAAAATACCAAAATATACAAAATTAAATTAAGTAATATAGATAATAAATAAAAAATAAAATTATAATTTAAATAAATAAATAAGAAATATACATATAAAATATAAAATGTTTCCTACTATCCTATGAATTCTTGATCTAATAAATAAATAGAAAATAAAAAATAATTATAAAAATCTCAATTAAATTAAAATTCCAGAGTAATTACACAGATTTTATAAATAATAATAAAAATAATAAACTATTCTATGGTAATAGAAGCCAAAAATATACAATAGGAAATGAAATATAAAATAATTAGTTAGAATATTATAAAATAAAATATAGGATATACATCTCATAACATAATTCTATGAACTGGACCATTGAAAAGAATATAAATCGATAAAATATATATTGTATATTATCTGAAATTCAGTTTATATTGCAATTTAGTAAATAATAAGTACCAATAGACTTCATATTACATTAAAATATTTGTAGCGTAAAACCCAGACTTATACATAAATATGTTTATGCCATTACAATTGCCTAAAAATGCAGTATTATACCAACAGTATATACTTTGTATCAAATAAAACGTGCGGTATATTAGACATTTCAGGACGGGCAAAAATTGTTCGGTAAGACTCAGATATCTACCTATTTATTTCAATAGAATCTCATGTTCGTTAAATATAAATTGGATTCTTTAACAGATCTCTCTGTCACAAATTCAGAAGGGACATATCTGTGTGGAACTACAAGTGGTATTTTAATTCGCCAAGTATTCGAAAAAAATTACCGGGCCTGATTACATAAATAAGTTTCTCAGGCTGGAATGTTTACTCCCTCCCTTTTTTCCTTTATGTCTGTGATGTATTTGTTTAGGAGGTTTAATATGATTAGGAACAGATATTTGTGCAGTGGTTAAACTGGTTAACAAATTATTCTTCTGCTTGGTTTACTCAAAATTTTTGTTACAAAAAAAAATCACACTATATTTGTTTAGGGCAACTTTTGTTTTGGGGGTTTTCTTTTACTAGGGTTGCCATTTTGTTCGGCCTTTATTATTAACCTTTAGGTTTCTGAAAAATTTATTATTATTTAATTTGTGTTTTTTAAAACTTTTATTTGTCTTTTGTAATTTATTACTATCTGGCCTCTTCACATGTATTTAGAATGATATTATTTGCAGTTTTAGCCCTTTTAAGTATTGAGGACGCTTATGTATTCAAAAACTAACTTATAAAAAAAAATAAGTATTTTTCCTTTTGTTTTTATTGGCTTTCGGGTTTCTGCGGGGCAGCATTAAATTTATAAACAATTATATAAAGATATTTAGTTGAGGCCTTTTTTCTTTTCAGGCCCAACTTTTCAATGGCTTTTACCCCCATTTTCAAACAATCACTTTTTTATCTGTCAGGGGACTTTAAAATGTACTTTGGGACAAACAGTTGTAACTAGGGTATTATTTTTTTTTTGCGGAAAAAATCCGCGGCATAAATAAAAAACTTGAAATTGTTTTTTTCATATCAAAGTCATGCTTTGTTACCATTTATAAATCAGTGAAGTCACTTTTTTTTCTTTCATTTTACAGCAGAAAAAAAACGGGAAATTTAATAAAAAATAATTATGGTTTATAATTTTTTTCAAAAACTTTCCAACAAGTTATATTGGGGTTAATGTTTTTTTTCATTTATATAAAAAATTTATTTCTAAGTTCTTAGATATAAACAATAAAGTTTCCTTTTAAAGGATTAATTAAAACAACTCTTATGAAATCCGCACAAAACCCAATTCTGGTGTTGTTTGCCTACCGGTTTTACGAGGTAAATTGATAAACTCCCTATTAATTGGAAATTACCACGTATTGATAGTTTGAATATTGTTCAGAGTTTGTTTCACTACACAACATACTCGTGGGCAATCGCAAATTGGTATTTAACAGGTCTGTTGATTCATTCTTTTAAAGTGTATTCTTTGGGCCATGAAGCGGGTAAATTTTTATGATTTACTTGAGTTTCTTCGAAATATCAACTTTTTTTGACATTCGGTTGATTTTTAATTGGACCAAATTCATATTAAGTCAATTAAAAAATTATTAACACACTACTTTATGGAAAAAGAAAACTCTTTAACTACTGCTAAAAATGTATTTATATAAGCTTGGAAAGTTGTTATTTAGTAGACAATTGGCGAAGTTGTTGGTTTAGTTAGGTTAAATTTATAAGCTTTAACAATAGAAAAGAACCTAATGTGTTATGTTATTACAACCTATCCCCTGAAACACTCATTAATATGTTTAATGATATATATATTATTAAGAGGCTTAATTGTATATATAAAATGAGTTAGGAACTCTGTGTGGAGAGATAGTAGATGATTTTTAGTGCCACTACAACAATTATATGGCAAGAAAAAAACTAGCAGCGCATGCTTTTATAATCGCATTAC
>PGFW01043412.1:21914-33515 GCA_003123925.1 Haematobia irritans | reverse complement strand
ACCAAGCATTTTTTGCCTACCAAAATGTTCCATGTTCACCGTCCAAAACATAATATATTTGCTCTTGAAACTTGTTTGGGATGTCCATATTCCTTTGTTTGGGTGTAAAAGATATATGTTTGGAACTCAAATTTTAGCATATTATTTTTAAGTGCAGGCATATGATGTTCGTAACTAAGTATAACATGTTTGGGACATATGTATATGTTAATATGATAGAACATATTATGTTTGGGACATAAATTTTCTTTAATATAAGAAAAATATAAAAACAAATGTAAAGTTTAACTAACAACAATATTTTAATTTAGGGTGTAATATTCAAATAAATTACAAACATAGGTTTTATTTCTATTCCAAAACAAATATATTTCAGACATTTTGCTGCAAGCAAACAAATGTTAAGAACCTGGAACGGGGCCTTAAAAAAGATATGGTTACGGTGAAACATAATATATTTGCAGAGTACAAACAATTTATTTATTTATTTATTCAGTCTTTACAGACTAGAAATTTTAAAAATAAATTAAGTCTAAAGGTAAGTACTATGTTGTTTTTCGAGTTGAAATTTTCGCGGTTTCTTTATTAAAACAGTTCAACATAAAGCAGATAAATTAACTCAATTGATGCGCAGTTTCTTGTTCCTCTAGATTTCGGCAAGACATTATGAGAATATGTTTTCAATTTTAATTTTATTATTTCAGAAAAGTAATCGCGAAAATAAAGGGATTTTCAACTCGCGTTATTATGAGGTTAATGTATAGATTTATATATGTATGTGGGTAAAAAAAATCATAGATTCATAATCTTATCATTAATGTTTTTCTATCGTGCTTTCAATCATATGAGAAAATTTGGCTATAATTTTTGTTTGCCCAACAGGTATTTCAGGTTTTGCTTATGATTAACTTGTTGAAGAAATTATTAGACGTGTTCTTCTACATTTACATATGTAATTCAATTGTTTTTAATTCAATTGTTTATTGTACAAATTAATTAACTGTTCTTGATTGATAAGACTTTTGCTTGATTGCGATCCTAAACCTTTTATTTCCTACGTGGGTGCTACAAAGTAGAATTTTGGAGGTAAGTTTTCCTTTTAAAGGCCGGTATGCAAAAATTTATTTAAGTCTACAACAAAAAAACAGGGCTGTGTACACAAATTTTATAATCCACCTAAATCGCTTTTAAAAATTGTTAATAACATGTCCAAATATTCTCAAAATAAATTGTTTATTATTTACAGACCTTTTAACTTTACGCAAAAAAAATATTGTAATAAATTAAATGTTTGCTGCCAAAATATGCTTTTAGACACCCTGTTATTTTATTAGAGGTACGTACCAGCTTTACGAAAATTGAACGCCTCTACCTTAAAATTTTTACGCAGTACAATAGCCAACCTGCACTTCTTATGGGAATGAAATTTTTCGCTAGAGGTACATACCGGCCTTAAAACCGAACATAATACACATCTATTATTGTGAATTTGTTATAATAATTCCCATTGAATCCAATGTGAACGAAACTAACAACGAAAAATCTCATTGACAAAAATAATGCCAAATTAAAGTAATATATTGTGATGGCAACACTACACAGCTCTACGTGGATGATTAAATACGTAAAAATCAACGCTGAAGCCTTGTTGGTGAACGCGAAATATGTCAAACGAGAATTCGAATTTCGAAATTCCACACAACTTTTTCCAATGGCGAAGTAAAATTCATGGCACACGGAAATAAAAGAAATCGAGTTAGTTATTTTTTATTTAACTAAATTACATTAAAACTAAGTCCATGAAGTAAAATACATATATAGAAAATTCAATAAACTACCAGAGTTTAAAAGTAAGTGTAAAAAACAAAAAGATATCGCAGTGAATAGTAACAAAATCCAAAGCTTTGTATACGTAAATGGAAAAAAGGTGAAGGTGAGACACCACACAAAAATATCGAGTATGAGAGGAAATACATGAGAAATGTGTAGCGAGGTTAAAAAAGGCAATAAGAAATATATTTCAATTATCAAAAGTGGTGGTGATGTAAAATGAATTTCTATCCCTTGTGAAACAATCCCCATAATTATATTTGAAGTTTTGTGACTTCGTCAACAATATTCGGAAATAATTTTTTTTTGTAAATCAACGATGAAAAAGAAAAATATGTTTGCTACGACAGAAAAAAATGTATGCTAAAAAGTGTCAAATGCAGTGACAATCAGAAATGTGCAGTTCCATGCCAAGGCACAAGACAAAAAGAGACAACTATATATGAGCGTCGTCTAGTGTTATTCGAGTGGCCGTAGTGTTGTAGATTTTTGAAGTCTCATATTCGATATCCAAAAAGAAAGAAGAAAAAAAAAATAAAGTGTTCCGGACGCGACATATCGGTCGACTTTGCAATCGAACAAGGCGCAACGACGACGGTGAAAGTTCAGAAAACGATTGTTGTGTGTATTGTATGTATGTTAGCTGTTACTTTTATTTAAGGTTATGTTTTTCTTATTACTTGTGTCAAATTCGATCCGAAAACTGCAAAAATGGAATTGCTGCAAGATTCGCGACAATGAAACTTTTTTTTGTTGTTCAAAGTGGGTTAGAACAACTGTGAATAACGTGTAGTACGTGAGCTGACGTTTCAATGTAGACGGGGAAAAATAGAATAGTTGTACGCTAAAAAACATGTGGGGGAACAAATGTTACGATGAAAACTTGCGTGCTTAGAGATACCAACGTAAGTACGTCGCCCCATCAAAATAATTGTCGAACAACACTATTCGCACAACACGACAACGACCCATGATACAAACAGTTAATAGTGTTAGCTTCGCTAGAAAGTGCACCATATGGAACAACAAATTTGACTTACAAATCCTCCGAATCACGACAAAATATAAAAAAAAATCAGGCACAGAGGGTGACGAATGGACGCCTATCAGCAGGTCCACACTCAGCCATATCACACAACAGCTAAGACGACCACACCACTAACCTTGATATACTAAACAAAGAAAAAATCTGTTCGAAATCTCGCAATCAAAAGAAGATAATCTTTTATGTCGAAAGAGTATTTGATTATTGGTAACATAAATCTGTGTTTTGATGTGGAAGATTCTTTAATCCAAACCCTAATAATAAACGAAAGTTTAACTCGATAATAAATATTAATAGTATAAGTAATCTTGGGAAAGAGTAAGCAAGCACTGGCGATATTTCTTGAACAAACAAAAAACCTAACAAATTGTAATGTTTCCTGGATTTATGCCCACCACCGATTGAGCTGCCATTGAAGATGATGATCTTGTTGTGATTGTTGCTTTGCGTGTGAACCATTTTTCTATCGGCCACACAAATTTACCAATGGACTTCGGTTTTAAGATTCTTTGTTTTTTAATTTTTTTTTATAGGTTATTGACATTTGGCTATTTAAATGTGAGCTATGAAAGCAGCTCTAAGTAGCGCCATTGTCCTCCAACATTATTTCTGTTCTCTGACTTTCTCCCCTTTCTTCTTCATTGCAATGTTATCCCATTCGGCAAGAAGCACTATTCTCGCTGACATGTAGATCATTTTTTTAACATCCTTTTTTATGCATTTTCTTATTATCTATCAAATTGTTAGTATCTATTATCCATGACATTTCTCTCAACATAAGTTCTTTTTTATTTTTTTGTTTTTTGTACCAGTGGAATGATTTACGTTCTTCTAGCTTTTACTTTGTCAACCTTTGATTTCTGAGGCTTATGTATGGTGATTTGTATTTTGGCTTGGCTTTTATGGCCATAGAATTTAATGTTATATTTCACTGTTCGAATAACCGGGATCTGTGTTGGGCACCCAGTTCATATATTCATTCCTCGTGTTTTCTTAGCATTTCCAATCATACAACGAGGGAGGTCTTAAAACAGTTGAAAGCAAGGCAAAGAGACTATCGTTGTTTTTGTTGCGCCCTAATTATAAAATATTAGGTTCGTTCAACCAGTCTTTTATTATATTATTTTTCTTTTCTTAATTTATTGGCAATAAAAATAGAACTAAGCTAAAAGCCACGCGGAAAAGCATATCATGAACAACGAAGTCAATGCATCCAAATGCAGTAAAAAATTTAGACCAGCTATAGGAAAGCATCATGGCAATTAATTTATCAATAGTATTTTGAGCCTCGTATTGGACAAAAAAAATAGGTTAAGCATTATCTTTGCGGCAAAAGAAAGAACTAATCCGTATTACTCAGGGCTGTCAATTCGGGATCGAATTTTTATTAATCCCAGATTTGGGATTTCAAAATATAGATTTCCCGGTATTTTCGCGGAATTTTTTTTTTCGAATTACCGAAAATTTTGTATGGAACATTCTTAACATTTACTTAAATAATGAACAAGTCTACAAGCGCCAAAAAATTGCTGTATCATTAAACCAATTTAGTTTAATTCAATATAATTAATCATAATAAAGAACGAACTCAATTTGCAAATATTCCGCACTAACCTGCTTCATCGCTTTAAATTCAATTGGCGGATTATTTTGTAAATTTTATGCTTCTATTAACAAATAAAAAATAATTTTGATGGGAAGCATCATTTTTTCTCCCGACGACGACGAATCTTAACGACAGTATTATTATAATTGGACTGACAGGCACTTCCATGAGACTAGGGTGTCCCAATATACCGGTTTTTATGAAAAGACGGTGTTTCGGTTATCCGAAAATCAACCAATTTTTTAAAAAACCGGTTTTCGGTTTTTATTTTGGCTCACCAAACCGGGTTAAAACCGAAATATTAGGAAATACGTGAAAATGATTTTTTTTAGACTTAAAAAAGATAGACAGACTTCTCATGAAACTGTCAGGATCCTGGTTTCCATGCCGTTAATCGCACCAGAAAGGAATATGTTGGAAAAAAATGTGGACACCCTCGTGAGACGCTTTGCAGGAAGTTGCCAATCGTTATAAGCGCAATTTTGTGTATAAACAAATAGTTGTTTTTAATTTTTGTCTTATCGTGGCTCGAATCATATTCATCCACAAAAAAGATCAAGTACACAGCAGTATTATTCACATATTACGAAAGAAGGTTTCACAAATGCGTTTTCCGTCAAAAAATCTTGGACAACTGCATAACAGTACATCAAGAAATCGCTGGTTTGTTAAGCGAATCGCATTTTTTTTTGTGCAAAGCATGTCGAAAGAAAAATCTTGGTCGCATATTGTGGTATATTTTTAAAATCTGATTTTAAAAGGGCATTTCATGCTATTTTTAATCACCCACACATACGTATCAAGGATGCTAGAAAAATAGTATGAAAAAATGAAAAAATAAAAGATTGTACTTCGATCTCAAATGCCTTTTTGAAATAAAGAGAGGGGAAAAAGGAGCTCAAGAACAACCCTCAGCGGGAAAAATTCCCTCAAGCTTTCAATGTGAAACTCAGAAATATACCCGACGATATGAGAGAAAAGAAAACAATAAAACTACGACCAAACATAAATACAAATCAATTTCATTCGCATCTTATTTTTTGTTTAATTCGTAAGTTTGTCGAAATTGTACTTTTTATAATATAAGCTCAATGTATAATAAATTTTTACTCAAGGTGTACCGATCCATTATTAACTCAAAATTTGTCGTTTTGCTCGTAAAATGTTAAGAACTTCCAATTTATTAATAAATAACGGCTCAAAAGCCACAAATTTTAACCAAATTGACGAATCATTTTTTTCGGGATCACCGAAAAAATCTCGGGATAAAAAAGGTCCCGGGATTATCCGTCCCGAGAATTCCGGGAAGAATTTTAGCGTAGCGGGGATTTTCCGCGGTGACAGCCTAAGTGTTTACACAGCAGTGTTTAGATAATTGTTAAATTAGGCAACTTTGTTAAATTATGTTTACATTGTCCGTGCACAGCCTTCCTGAATTCCAGTTTTGTCTGGTTTCAGTGTACCGGTAATGTTTGCTTTAGCCCTTTCCTCCGAACTTCGAACTTCAAATGGTAGAGATCATCCGGAATGGGTGTCCTTGCCACACGAAATTTTTTTAATTCAGAATCCATGTGTGTGTACGTCCTTTGTACGTGTTTTTTTTAATGATAATAAGTATTTGATTACCACATATTTCCAGGGAAAATGAGACACACATCAATACAGGGTAATCATCGCCTTGGACTAGGGTCTGGAAATCGTTCAGTCAAATAATTCAAAGAGTGCAATTAAATCGTTTGCTTTGTTGTAACAGTTTATTGTTGATATGCATCCATCATTTTTATGTTATCAGCCGCTCTGGTACTGGTCGCTTGTGGCCAAGGATCGAGGAACTCTGCGACTCAAGGTGGGGTGCGTCCCATGAGTCGATCTGGTGATCAAGCCTCGGACGTTTGGTTTAGCTGGGCAAGAGAAGAATGACGCTGTGTTCGTGTGGCCCTTGGTTGCAAAAGTGGAATAACCGTTCAGGCTACGCTGCTATCCAATCACTGATAAACTAGGAATTGAGGCGGGCTTGCACTTGCCCTGATCTTAATTGGCTCAAAACTACCCTAGATCTGCGCGTGGAGGCTCTCGTTGTCCTTCGGTGCTATGTGACGGTCACGGACACTCGGATGACCCCGAGAAACAGGCATTACCTGTGTAGCTTCTCCACCGCTTCCAGCTAACAGTATCCCATGAATGCACTTGTTCAAAGAAAACCTGCCTGGTACGCCTGTCAGCAGCCTTCGCTTGATCTAGAGGCTCATCTTTGTAGCCACCTGGATCTCGGCGCTCGCTCAGCATTGATTTTATATTAACCCTTAAGTCCTGGGTGGTGGTTTGTGTACTACCTGCGTTTGGGGATGATATATGCGATACGACAGCCCAGGAAGATACTGCTTTGGACAAACATGTAATCTATGGTCTTCGCGACCAGGGATGATCTTTGTCTCCACATAAAAAGGTGATACAGGGTGTGCTGCGGAGACACCCGTCGCAGTTCTAAGGGCCAGCGTTCTGGCAGGTCCTGTTAATGTTCGATTCCGCCACTGCGTGTACTGGTCTGCAAATGCGGTGTCCACACTGGAGCGGCATAGTTTACCACTGAGACCGGCCAATCTGCTTATAAGTAGTTAACAAGGTTTCTTTGTCCGCACTCGCCAAGTTACTGCCAGTGCAAGTGAGCTTGAGGACCTTGTTTCTACAGGGCGGAGCTTAATTACATGATTGCAGCTGGCATGGCAGATGGACCTGAAAGGCGCGAATGATTACCCGAGTATCTTGGGTTTTAGTTTTATGTCGAATATGATCCGCCGATCAGACATGTAACATTCAACTGCTACGCACTTCCGCCGTCCATGTAGTCAAACAGGTGTGGATGAGAATTTGGTGCAGATATCCTCAGATTTAAGCTGGAAATCGAACTGATAAGATCAGCATGCAAGACGTTTTAAACAATCCGCGATATGTCATCAAACAATGGGACCCGATGTCACGATTGTATCAGTCACCCGCAATATGATACAATCTCGACGAACGCGTCCAGGAGGGGTGGAATGTCGAGCGACAGGTAAGGTTAAACAGGCTGTCGTCGTGACTGTGTACCTTACGGAATCCATGTTGATGGTGGCAGTGGAAAATTCTCCACAAGGCTGGCGGAAGAGTAGTGGCCTCAAGGGTCTTGCTACTGGCGAGAGAAGGAGTATGAGTCTGTACGATTCACCTTTATCGAAATCTTGAATGCTGCAAGCCCGGGCAAAAGTAGTAGGAATCACCCTTCCCATCGCGTGAAAATTTTGGCGACAAAATCTGCACCGATAAGACATTTTTTTGGAGGTTGGATTGAAAATAGCTGCCTTGGTCATTCAATAGTTATTGTTTAATTCATAATATTGTGAGGAATACAGGACCGGCGGCATAAGCTATGGACACGTGTACCTTCATATCTTTGCAATCACATTTTTTCCAAATCGAAATCCAACCATTAATTAAATATTTTGTCTCTTACAAGTGAACAAGGCCGTAGTTTCATTCTACCAGACGAATTTGCGTGAAGGTCGTCCGAAAATCAGTTGTTGCTATCGGTAACTATTGAATGTTGGGCGCCAACTGATATTGCAAGATTGTCATATGGCCCTATCTTGAGTGATTGACGGCAGCATAATTTCAATAATGTCATGAAACATTTGACAGTCCAAAAATATTTTATTGCGTTTGGATCGCCATACAATTTGTCGATCGCTCAACAAATACGCTGCTGTGGATTGGTCGATAAGAAATTATCCAGAAAATACGATCGCCGGTTTCTTGGAACACGTGAAAGGTTTATGGACTCGTGGATTTACGCGCCTTGAAGCCCAAAGTAAATTAGAGTCGACTGTATCGGTGTTTCAAGCACGAAGCCAAATGCCGTGCACGAAGCTTGGGAATATGTCGCAATCGTACCATTTGGAACAAAAAAAAAAGGTCGCGGCGACAAAAAAATCAGCGCGCGATTAGACGGTTTCATTCTTTGCAGCAGAACGGTCAACTTCATGAGTGGTACATAACGCATTTGTTTGCCAAATTCCTTCCATGAAGACCAAGGAAACCAGACCGCCCGAAGACCATCATTCATCATAGACCGACAAATGCGAGCTCTCACTACATCAGGCTCAAATAACTCATTTTTGACGGGCACATAAAAGAGTTCGATTGAATGAGTTCCTGAATGGCTAATTTCCGTACGTAAAAAAAAATGAGAAGCTCAACGTTTTTTGCGATACTAAAGAAGAGGTAGTCTGAATGCCGTTGTCACAATTCAATGTTTTGGAGATATCTCAATCAGGACATATTTTTGCAAACCGTAAGCGATTTGTCTATATTTAATTATTGTAAGATAACAAATCTTATCCCGAAATAAAATAAGAAAATAAATAATAAAATAAATAAATACAAAAATATAAAAGGCAAACTCCTCGTAATTTGTAATTTTTGCACACCATGAATTCGTATGCTGAGAAAGTCTTCCGCAGTGACTCTCATAATTTCGATTTTGCCAAAATTGTGTGTGAAGGGTTGTTATCCGGAATGGGGCAATGTTGGACTAGAGGGTGTGCACGTAACCTAAATTTTCGAGTGTCATGGCTGAATCACATGAGTACGTGAAATGAAATTTCCAAACGCTACAATCTTTTGAATGCGGCTAAACAAAATATGTCGTGCGTGAGTGAATGTGCATGTTCTTTAATGTGCATAGAGTAAAATTTTTTCGAAAAACACGCTCGACTGAAAAAATTAACTGTTCACATAAAAACTGTCATGAGTTCCCGGTAAAAAATCAATACTCACGGACATTTTCAACGGGCTGCACAATTAAATTCATAGCGAAGCTTAAAGACCTGTCAGCTAACGTCCATTTGAATGATTCGTCGCTGGTGGAATGCATGTTTTAATTTTGATTATTTTGCTAAATGGATGCCTTCGTGAGATATTGGAAATGTTTCCTTACTCATCGAGTGAATTCCAAGCGAGTCATAAGGGTTTATTCGTGAATCGGAGCAATTTTCGTTAATCGATCGATCGATGTCGCGTCACGAGACATTTTGTGAATCACAAATATTGTCATGAGTCACGAGAGTTTTGGTCATGTCCATTCATTTAAATTTCGTAAATTACAATAATTTTCGTGGTCCGAGAATTTCGTGTCTGAACATTTTTAGTGAATCATGAAAATTGTGCGTGAGCGTGAAGCTTTAAAACGTTGTTCGTGCATGAATTCTGTCTTTTCTGTGAACTTGGCGTGAGTGTGAAATTTCTTACTCCACCATTGTCGTCGCGCTTAGTAGAAGATCAGTTCTTTGTAAATATACGTAAGTGAAAATATCACTACGCCTCACATTTCTATATATTGACCCCTTACGAATACATTACAAATAGTTTCTAATTGAAATTTCCTCATCACTGAAATGACGACATAATTACCACGTCGCAATTAAATTGAAACTAAATTATGTTTTTGTGGGAGTTGAGTTTTTGGTTTTAAATAAGAAAATTAGTGGGATCAATTAAATTTGTAGATAAAAAGTGTCTAAAAATTTTTAAAGTTCGGCAGGACCGAATCTTATGTATCCTCCACCATGAATTGCATAGAAAAGATTTGATACATCCACAATCGATCTTGGGTTGTGGTAATACTTGGCCATGGCAAGGTATCTTAAAACTCGCTCAACAGTCGTCTTCTAAATTGGAAAGCTAGTCTATACTGGGTATATATTGAGGTAACAGGGTAGATTAAAAACCTATAGTAATTCAGTTTCTTGACAGATATGAATTTTTGCGCGTATAAGGCAGAAAGTGCAAATATGGCGGTCGGTTTATATGGGGGCTATTTACACATTATGAACCTTATATGGTCCAATTGATTTCTTTTTGATTAGTAACAAATTTTAGCAAGATCAAAATGAAATTTGCTTTATAGGGAAAAGATAACATCTACAGTTTATTGGGAGGCTATATAATAAAATGGACGGCAGATATGGGAAAAATTTTTTGCATGGTTCTTAGTGTACATATACCTGGTAGGTATTCAACAAAATCGAATGAAAATTTTGCTCCTCCAAGAGGCATTCAGAAGACAAATCTGGAGTATCGGCTTGTACATGAAGGGGCTATGATATAATTATTGGACGTCGATATAGGCCACCTTTGGCATCGGTTGTGTTAGTACGACGCATATACAAGACCAACGTACAACATTTCACGCGAATCGGATGAAATTTGCACGGCCGTCCAAGAAATTTGCTCTTCCAAGAAGCTCCGAGGTCAAATCTGGGGATTATGTTTTTAATATGGGGGATATAATATAATTATAGACGATATGGACAAATTTTTGTAATATTGTTCGATACCATATACTAACATTATCACGTACCAAATTTCAACAGGATCGGAAATGAAATTTACGCTCCAAGATATACGGCTCCTCCAAGAGGCTCCGGAGGGTCAAATCTGGGGATCGGCTTAAAATGGTGGGTATATATAGATTATGGAACAAGGATTTTTGCACTGGTTTTTAGTGATCATATACTGTACACAACAATCAGAAATTAAACTAAAAAATTAATTGATCAAATTAAAAAATTAAATTGATACTATTATTTCTAGTAATTGATTTTCTGTTTTCAATTAAAAATTGTGTTGAATCAATTAAATTTTTAAATTGAATATTTTAAAACTCAATTAAAATTTTAAATTGGATAAAAATGTTCGTGATATATATTTTTCTGTGAAGTCTAATCTGGAGCACCGGTTTATATGAGGGAGCTATAACGTAAACGTGGTCGCGAATATAGCCGCATTGCAATGCATCGACCTACATAATAAACAACTACTTGTGCCAAGTTTCAAGTCGATAGCTGTGTTTCGGTTCGGGAAGTTAAAGATCTGGAGCCGGTTTTATAGAAAGGCCTATACGTAAACGTGGTCCGATATAGCCCATTTGCAATGCCAATCGACGCTAACATCAATAACAGATACTTGTGCAAGTTCAAACGTCGTAGCTTGTTTTCGTCTCGGAAGGTTAGAGTGATTTCCACAAGACGAATGACGGAACATAGCATAGATCGACTCAGATTATGCACCACGAACGCCAGAATAT
>PGFW01043398.1:0-13521 GCA_003123925.1 Haematobia irritans | reverse complement strand
AAACCCTTTCCTTTACCACCACATGCATGAGCTTGGAATGAATCAACACTTTCGCAAATTATCATACATGCCATGTCCATCAGCTAGCAATCGTAAAAGAAAACAAAAGACATAGAGAAATCATTGTTATATGCCAACCAGCAAGTAATGGCAGTTCACTACCGCAGCAACTCACACATGGACATTTGTGAAGCAACTTGAACTAATATGGTCAAGATGACGCAAATAATTGTTTTCATTTCTGGCGGCGTGAAATTCTTTATGATTCTATATTCGGTTTGGATAGATTAAAAGGAGACCCATTGTACGGTTGGTGTGACCCAATAGAAAATAAAGCTAAGAGACCTCTAGTACATTCACTTGTGACCAATAAACAAAATTTATATATAATTAATATATATATGAGCATGTTATTCTTAAGGCTACCATGTACTGTTTGTACTATGTGCTTGTGTTTCAATTAAGACGATAAACGGTACGATTTTGTGTGTTTCCGTTTCATGCACCTTCAATAGTCACACATTCAAATTTGTAATTAACCTAATACGGTGTATTTTTTCTCAATTAAAAGTAAATGTTTTTTTGTTATAATTAACAAATACTTGCGAGGTGACGTGGTTGTTTTTGTTGGGTTTACGAAGTAATGTTTTAACCTACTTGCTGATATCTATAAGGGATTACTTTGTTTTTTTGAATTGGCTGGTAGTTTTAGAAAATGATTTAGCAAAAATATAGGTAAGTGGCCTGTTATTTGATATTATTAATTTATTTATCTAATGTTTGTTTTACGCGTTGGTTTTTAATACTTCAACTTGTTCAAGTCATTTTTACTTGAATAACTAAGTAGATTTGTTACTATATAAAAGTATTTAATTGTATAGATAAATATTGACCAAAGATTTTAACATGGTCATTATTATACCTCAAGTGTAACGGACAAGTAATAAAATTGAAATGCTTACAATAGTCCTAAAGCCAAAGGTTATTGGTTATGGTAAAGACAGATTTACGCTTTTATTTATATATGGCTATTTTATTTTACTATAGGATAAATTTTGGTCTTATAAGAAGGCTGAATTCATTAGGCTAGCTTCATTAGACGGGAAGAAGTCAAATATATAGTACTATATTGTACCCTACCCTTTAGTTCATGAAAATCTGGTATTCTAGTTATATTTTCCCCAATGCAAAGACATTTCTAATTTTATTTTCTCTGACGTCATGAACTCCAAATTAGGAACGAAAGTTTTACCAAATGAAGTACATAATTGACTAGATTTTTTCACAAATGAGCCAATAAAATTTTGAAATTGTATGTAGCTCTTAAGACATTAAATTAAATTACATTTCAAATTCTCTAATTGTTTTTCTTTAGAAAAAACACGTATATAGGGGCGAAAGTTCGTCAGGCCTACACGCAAAGAAAAAAAAAACGTTTGAAAAACGTGTACGAAAACGTTTTACTTTTGTTAGAGTTTAAATTGCTTCGAAAATTTAAACTTTTATCACCAAAAAAATTAGTTTGTTACAAAATTTTTATTTTTTCAATAAAAAAAGTTATTTTTGAAAAAACAACACAGTCCATTTCGTTTATATCAAACACTGTTCTTTTCTGACTTTAGGTCTTTAATAAGACACATTTTACAGTTCAAAATTTAATATACTACAATGTAATGTTGATATTTTTTCCGAATCTTCCGAACATATCTGGAACATATGTAAAAAAAAAAAACAAACAAAAAAAAAACTTTGGTCGAAGCAGGGATCGAACCCACGACCCTTGGCATGCAAGTCGGACGTAGCAACCACTGCTCCACGGTGCCAAACTAAATGTTTGTTTCTGTTAAATAAACTTTGTTATTTGGTTCGTGCGCGGCAAGCTATGACTATATAAATATAACTTATTGGATATTTATCTATTGATGACCATAACAGGTACATAGCTCAGTGGTTAGTGTGTTGGCTTACAAAGTGCATGGTCCGCGGTCGATTCTCCGTCCAGGCGAAAGGTAAAAAAATTTTAAAAATTTATAAAATCATATAATTTCTTCTACATTGTTGGTATTACAGGAAAAGGTGTTAAGAACTAAAAAACCTCGTGAATGTGAGAAAGATGTGAGGGAAAATGCAATTAGCAAGAAAAAAACAATGTTTTTTTCTTTTGAGTTTGTCTTTATGAAATTGTTTTTAACATCCTGGAAAAGAATAAACGTTTATACAAAAAGTATAATACTTTCTTCCAAATACACTCCTTAACAGCGAAAAGCAAATGAGAAACGAGAACTTTTGTTTGTCCAAAATTTCGTTTGGGAGAAAGAATTATTTTTTGCGTGTAATCTACCCTCTACCCTCCTATCATGGATTACGTAAAATATTTACTAAAAAGACTGTCATCATACTCGAATTACTTTGGTTAACAAATGTCGATGACAAGGTAAGAGTTTTTATTTTCTATCCATTATCTTCTAAATTGTAGGTCCAAATGGAGTCTACGTTACACTCAAAACAAGTGAACCCTTTATTTCACTAAAGCCAATTTAACTTTATTTTAGTTCATAGAATTATTATGTTTGGAGAAAGTTTCCTTACTCTAATCGCGCTCATCTTGAAGTTCGTATGACACTAAGAACATTTTTGCAATGTTGAACTCCAATTTTTTCTTCAAACTACAAAATTTTCTTAGCAAGTGAAACAAAAAATTAGTTATTCTAATCAATTTTCTTGAATTGTGTCGAAAAATATTTACTTATTTTTGTGATATCGGCGTGATGTCAGCGTTTGTAATTCTGTTTAGTTGAAATTTTGCAGGAGTGGTTTTTTCTTAGGTATAGGTCATACCTTACACATTAGAGATAATATCTCCCCTTGTGAAATAGTAAATGATTTCATAGTTTCGTTATCTAACCTAACCTTTTATACCTCGCGAACTTATATTGCCATTGTTTTAAGATTTCATGACCCACTCACTTACTAATCCTAAAGACTCATTCGTACTTCCGCCCATAAAAAACAACAGTTCCAGTTAAGACCCACATACTACTATGTCTCTAAAACAATATTATATGCATATCTGGACCAAAGCGTTTCGCTGCCTGCAAAATAAATGATAATTGCTTTTGTGCAAATCACTGTGGTAAAGCGAGAAAAGAATTATGTTGTTGAATTTGCAAATGAAAAACATTTTGCACCATGTAATTATGGAACCACAAGTTTTCGACAGCATGATCGGTTCGAGGCTGAAAGCTAGACCAATAAACGGCGATTGCAAATATGAAGGAAAACCACAGCGGGGGAAAACACTGTTCAATAGCTTGCGATTTAGTGTTGGTGGAAAAGGCGACTAATGCATCGTATTATAGTGGCTTGCAACCACAGAATATTTGACCATTTTACATTTACAGTTAGAATTTTGATAACAAGATTTATGCAATATTATTTACAGGTATTTTGAGGACATTGGGTCTTTGACTTCCAAAAATATCTTTACTGGTATTGGTTTTTGATTTCGAGCTAACGATCTCTATTGTTTTAGTGCTATAATTTATATGATACTACACTGGAAAAACAGCATGCCCGGTTCCAAAGATTTTGTCTTTACTTTAAAAATGTTGGTATTGATTCCGAGCCAAAGAAGCAGAGAATTGCTTCCAGGAAGCAAAATTTAATTTTTTCGTTTCAGATATTCTTTTTCTTCAATATGCATCAAAGTCCTTTCAAAGAACGAGTTTAACGAAAAAACTTTATTTTCCAAATTAAGACTCGTACTTCCCCAGTAGAAATTATGCTATGTTTCCAAGTAATAAAACTTCTTTAAAAATAAAGTGTTGAATAAACAATGTCGCTATATTTGAAGGATTTTTTTGCTTTGTAGTCAAGATGCAAAAAAGGAACAAAATTTTAAAGACAATTTCATCTAAATTTTAAAAAGAATTTTTTTCTGAAATTAATTAAGTCAAGTTTCACACTAGCTCAAACATTTTTCTTCATGTTATGTGCGAAATCATATTTTGAAGTGAAAATGCAACTTATTAATATAGGATAATCACGACTTCATTTAAAAGTTGATCGCCTTTGGACAAAAGGAAAAGAACTTTATATTAGAGAAATGCGTTTTTCTATGGCTAAAGCAATAATTTTGCATTCGATTTGAAAGACCATGAAATCTTTGACCTCGAATAAATATTTTTTCAGTGTAGGCCGAACACGACCCCGCTCTCTGCAACTCCTTTCTTGAGTTTTTTTTAATAAGATTCGTTGTTAACAAAAGAAGTTATCACATTTACATTTCGAAAATAAATTTTAAGGAACAGTCTGCGCAAAACGCATACAGAATATTTGATGGATAGATATTAAAAATAATTCTACTGAAAAAAACCAAAGGATTTTGAAGTTATTTCGAAATTTTCGCATAATAACGGATTCAATCTAATCGGAGTATCGGTTTAATTAAAACTTTTAATAAAAACTGATAAAATGGATTCAGAAATTCGAAGTCAATATTATTCCGAATAAATGCGTAAAACGTAGTTCTCCTCGCTGGATCACCAAATTCATGAAATGTCAAATTTCTTAGACTCTAACTAAAAGATTATCAAAAATTATTAACATGGAGCGTTTGTGAAGTGTATCAACCCAAAAATAATCTTTTTAAAAAGTAGGCCTTTTTTCTACCCCTGCACGCTCACAAAAAATCGCTTCTGTACCATATAACTCCCAAACATATTTTGCTTCACATGCATATACATTTTTGGGTATGTGCCCAAACATTTATATGTTTGAGTCTCTTCCAATTATAATAATGTTGAAAGTCATATTAGTCAACAATAATAATGTTTGGGTATGTCTAAAAGTTCAAACATTTTGTATTTTTGCATCCAAAGTTCCAATAACTGTTGTCTTCCAAAAAACAATATTTATTATGTGAACATTATAATATGTTTGAAGCAAGTTTGCTGCAGCGCCAAAAGAGTATTGATATCGCGCGTTAAAAAAGTTCTCTATAATGGCCGATTACGGCGCGCCCAAACAGGTATTGGTGGACTCAATAATTTTTGGAGCATTCCTCAGAGTCGGAAAACGCTATGTTGTTACACCTCATATTAGCCTGTTTATTGTTCATAATTCGTTATGATTGTAAATATATTAAATGAAATAAATACAAATTTTGAGTTTGCAGCAGTAGTTGTTTTGGAGAATTTTTTTAGAAAGGGCAATATAATCATTCTTTGGTGCAAAGAATGCTTCCAAACATGATAGCAGTGTTCACATAGATAACAGTATTGTTTTTTTTGGAAACCAACATTATTGATTTGAGATGCAAAAATACAAAATGTTTGGAACTTAGACTACCCAAACATATATTGTTTAGACTAATATGCCTTTCAAACATATTATATATTGGAAGAGATCCAAACATATTAAATGTTTGGCTAATACCCAAAAATTATACATGATTGAAAGCAAAATATGTTTCGGGAAGTATTATGGTACATGAAGCGATTTTTCTGTGAGCGGCAGGAGAAGAAAAAGGCCTACTTTTAAAGAGATTATTTTAGGTGTAGATAATTTCACAAACGCTGCACCATTAAATATTTTTGCATAGTCTGTTATAGTTAGAGTCAAGAAATTGACATTTTTCATTGAAGGTGATCACAGCGAGGAGAACTAGTTTACGCGATTTTCGGAATAATATTACTTCGAATGTTCTGAATTCACATTTAATCAGTTTTATAAAAGTTGTTAAATATAACCGATACCTCCATAGATTGAAATCCGTATTCATGCGAATTTTCGAAAATAACTTCAAATGCCTTTGTTTTTTTCAGTAGAATTATTTTTAATATCCAATATCCATCGAAATATTCTTTGAGATATAGGTTTGCGCAACTGTTCCTTAAAAATTTATTTCGAAGTAAAGTATACTTCTTTTGTTACAACGACTCTTATAAAAAAAATCAAGAAGGTGCAGAAGCGGGTCGTTTCGCTACACTGAAAAAAATATTATTGGAGGTCAAAAAGATTTCATGTCTTTCAAATAACAATGCAAATTTTGCTTTAGCAATAGGAAAACGCATTTCTCTAATAAAAGTTTTTTTTCCTTGCCAAAAATGTCAGATCCAACTTTTTAAATGAAGTCGTAAATATCCTTATAATTAAGTGATTTCACTTCAAAAATGATTTACAACATAACATGAAAGAAAAAAATGTTTGACTAAGGTGAACTTGACTTTAATAATTCAGAAATAATTCTTTTAAAGTTTAATGAAATTGGTTTTAAATTTTTTCTTTTGCATCTTCGACTACAAAGCAAAAAATCGTTCAAATATAGGACATGTTTTTCAACACTTTATTTTAAAGAAGTTTTTACTTGAAACATAGCAATAATTTCTACTGGAAGTCCGATTCTTAAATTTGGAAATAAAGTTTTCGTTAACTCGTTTTTGAAAGGACTTTGATAGCATATGAAGAAAAAAAAACTGAAAAAGCGAAAAAATTAAATTTTGCTTCCTGGAAGCAATTCTCTGCTTTTGGCTCGGAATCAATGACCAACATTTTAAAGTAAGACAAAATCTTTGGAACGGACATGCTGTTTTCCAGTGTAGTATCATATAAATTATAGGCACTAAAACAATAGAGATCGTTATGCCGAAATCAAGAAACCAAACAGATAAAGATATTTTTGGAAGTCAAAGGACCCAATGTCCTTGAACAAAATACTGTAAAATATATTGCCATTAAATCTTGTTAATCAAAATTCTAACTGTAAATGTTAAAATGGTCAAATATTCTGTGGTTGTCAAGCACCTTAATACGATGCATTAGTCGGCCTTTTCCACCAACACTAAATCGCAAGCTATTGACAGGTTTCCCCCGTGTGGTTTTCTTCATATTGTGCAATGCCGTTTATTGTCGCTTATCAGCCTCGAACCGTATCATGCTGTCGAAAACTTGTGGTTCCATAAAATTACATGGTTGCAAAATGTTTTCACGTTGCAAATTCAACACATAAATTCTTCTGCTTTACCAACATGTGATTTGCCAAAAGCAATTATCATTTAGTTTTGCAGCAGCCGAAAACGCTTTGGTCCAAGATATTCAAATTATAATATTTGTTTAGAGACATAGTAGTATGTGGGTCTTAACTGGAACTGTTGTATTTTTTATGGGCCGAAGTACGAAAATGAGTTCCTTTAGGAATTAGTAAGTGAGTGGGTCATGAATCTTAGAACAATGGCAATATAAGTTCCGCGAGTATAAAAGGTTAGGTAGATAAGCGAAACTATGAAATCATTTACTATTTCCAACAAGGGAGAATTGATTATACCTAATGTGTAAGGTATGACTCCGTAATAACCTAAGAAAACCACTCCTGCAAAAGTTTCAACTAAAACAGAATTCACAACGCTGACATCACGCCGATAAATCACAAAAATAAGAAATATTTTTCGAACAAATTCAAGAAAATTGATTAGACATGAACTAATTTTTTGTTACTCACTTGCTAAAGAAAATTTTGTTAGTTTGAAAGGGAAAATAATTGGAGTTCAACATTGCAAAAATGTCTTTAGTGTCATACGAACTTCAAGATGAGCGCATTAGAGTAAAAGGAAACTTCTCCAAAACATAATAATTCTATGAACAAAATATAAGTTAAATTGGCTTTAGTGAAATGAAGGTTCACCCTTGTTTTGATTTAACGATAGACTCCATTTGGACCTACAATTTAGAAGATAATGTGAATGAAATCAATAACTCTACCTTGTCATTCGACATTTGTTAACCAAAAGAATTCTGAGTATGGATGACAGTCTTTTAAGTAAAAAGTTTTGTAGCTAATTCTCCATGATAGACGGGTAAGGGTAGATTACACGCAAAAAATAATTCTTTCCTCCAAACGAAATTTTGGACAAACAAAGTTCGTTCTCATTTGCTTCGCTGTAAGGACAGTGTATTTGGAAAGAAACACCACTCACGGATAACGTTTATTCTTTTCCAGGATGTAAAAACAATTTCGATAAAGACAAAACTCAAAGAAAAAAAAACATTTGTTTTTTTCTTGCTAAATTTGCATTTTCCCATCACATCTTTCTCACATTCACGAGTTTTTTAGTTCTTAACCATTTTCTTGTAATACCAAACATTGTAGAGAAATTATATCTATTTATAAATTTTTTAAAATTTTTTTAGCCATTTCGCCTGGACGAGAATCGAACCGCGGACCATGCACTTTGTAACCACAGCACTAACCATGACTATGTACCTGTTATGGTCATCATAGATAAATATCCATAAATAAGTTATATTTATATAGCATAGCTTGCGCGCCACGAACATAATAAAAAAGTTTATTTACAGAAACAAACATTTAGTTTTGGCACCGTGGACAGTGCATTGCTACGTCCGAACTTGCATGCAAGGGTCGTGGTTCGATCCCTTGCTTTCCGACAAAGTTTTTGTTTTTGTTGTTTTTTTTTTTTTTACATATGTTCCAGATATGTTCGGAGATTCGAAAAAAAATATCAACATTACATTGTAGTATTATTTAAATTTGTAACTGTAAATATGTGTCTTATTAAAGAGCCTAAAGTCAGAAAGAACAGTGTTTGATATAAACGAAATGGACTGTGTTGTTTTTTCAAAAATAAGCTTTTTTATTGAAAAAATAAAATTTGTAAACAAACTAATTTTTTTGGTTGATAAAAGTTTAAAATTTTCGAAGCAAATTCAAAAGACTCTAACAAAAGTAAAAACTTTTCGTACACGTTCTTCAAACGTTTTTTGTTCTTGCGTGTAGGCCGTGGACGAACTTCGCCCTATATACGTGTTTTTCTAAAGAAAACAATACGAGAATTTGAAAATGTAATTTAATTAAATGTCTAGAGCTTACATTACAATTCAAATTTATTGGCTGGCATTTGAAAAATCTAGTCAATTATGATACTTCATTCTGGTAAATAACTTTCGTTCCTTATTTTGAGTATCATGACAGTACAGAGAAAATAAAATTAGAAATGTCTGCATTGGGGAAAATATAATAGAATACAGATTTTCATGAACTAAAGGGTAGGGTAGCAATATAGTACTAATATTTGACTTCTTCCCGTCTAATAAGCTAGCCTAATGAAATTCAGCCTTTCTTATAAGACCAAAATCTAATACCTATAGTAAAATAAAACTAAGCCATGATATAATAAAAGCGTAAATCTGTCTTTAACCATAACAATAACCCTTTGGCCTTTAGATCTATTTGTACAGCATTTCAAATTGATTTAACTTGTCCGTTTACACTTGAGTATAAATTATGACCTATGTTAAAATCTTGTTCAAATTATCCTAAGAAAAAAAATAAATCTTTTTATAGTAACATCTTAACTTGTATTCTAGTAAAAATGACCTTGAACAAGGTTGAAGTAAATATAAACCAAGCGTAAAATCAAACATTAGATAAATAAATTAATAATATCAACATAACAGCCCTTACCTATATTTTTGCTAATCATTTTCTAAAATACAGCCAATTCAAAAAAACCACAAGTAATCGCTTATAGATATCAGCAAGTAGGTTAAAAAACATACTTCGTGAACACGAACAAAACCACGTCACCTTCGCAAGTATTTGTTAATTAAACAACAAAAACATTTACTTATTAATTGAGAAAAAATACACCGTATTAGGTTAGATACAAACATTGATTGTGTGACTATGGAAAGGTGCATGAAACGGAAACCAACAATCGGTACCGTTATTCGTCTTAATTAAACGACAAAGCACATAGTACAAACAGTGACATGGTAGCTTAAGAATAACCATGCTCATATAATATATATAAGTATATATAGATTTTGTTTATGGTCACAAGTGAATGTGTACTGAGGTCTCTTAGCTTTATTTCTTTGGGTCACACCAACCGTACAATGGGCTTCCTTTTCATCTATCCAAACCGAATATAGAATCATAAAGAAATTTCACGCCAGAAATGAAAAAATCTATTTGGTCATCTCTGACCATATTAGTTCAAGTGCTTCCACAAATGTCCATGGTGAGTTGTGCGGTAGTGACTGCCCAATTACTCTGCTGGTTGGCATATAACAATGATTTCTCATGTCTTGTGTTCTTTTACGATTGCTAAGCTGATGGACATGTGCCATGTATGATATTGCGAAAGTGTTGATTCATTCCAAGCTCTGCATGTGGTGGGTAAAGGGTTTTGATAATTTTTATTACATTACTTTTGTCTCGTACAAGATAAATACAAGAGAAATTTAATGTATAAGACTGATATTAAGTAAAATGTTTTTTATAATTGTTTTACAGTTAAATAATTTTTGGTGTTTTCTGATATAAACATTAGCTAGTTTTCGTACTTTTGTCAATAGGAAAACTCAACATCTTGATGATAAATGAAGTGTCAGAGTTTTCAGTTTCAATAATAATGTTTGATATAGTAATGCCATTTAACATATACGAAAAGTATTCTGTCAACTATTGTATCTCCATGAACATCTGTTTGCTTGGCCATTATTTCTTCCTATGACGATGTTTTTGATTTTTATATCCAAATCCCTCACAGTGCTTCCTTTATCCTCGATAAACTTTCCGGAACCAATCTTTGGAATCTTCTGTCTGAATTTGTTATTGAGGCTTCACTGAGAAATATGTTAGTAGAAGAATTTTCAGAGTCTAAAGATTTTTTTTTTTTTCCTTAATAATAGGAAGTTCATAGTTTAATTTAGACATTAGAAGGTACGAATTTCGGATATATATTTATTTTTCCTGCTCAAAGTCAATTAAACTTTTAACCAATCTTTTTGCCCTTATAGTTATTTAGTCGAATGAGGTATATTAATGTTTGATCGTTACAGTTACCAAAATTGACTACGGTCGAAGCTTTGCTGTTAAGTAACTTGGAGGCTCTCTCCATGAAGTAGCTTATTAAGTATATAAGGCGATTTCGTTCAGAACACTGTTATATTTTTAAATGATTCTGGTTGGTGTGTTTTAAAGGCATAGCATGGAATCTTCTGTCTGAATTCGACTGATGATAAGCTTGTCGTTAACTACTTTTTTAAGTATTGTATGGAAACAAGTATAATACTGCCCGTAAGTTTCGTGCCAGGCCGTAATCTTATGTACACTTCCACCATGAAATTGCGGTAAAACTTCTACCGAAAGACGCTCCACAATGTCGAATAGATTGGGGTTTGGTATCCTTAAAACTTCTTAACATCGTTTCTAAATGTTCCATACGTTACATTATATGACAAAAAAGGTATTGTATACGGTAAGTCTTACAAATAAGTAACGAATCCGATATGTAATTTTGTTGCACGGTAAACGTTTGGGTAGGAGCCAGAATTGAAATATATTAGGGGTCGCGTTATAAGGTTGGGGCTAGTATAGGGTTCATTATAACTTGATATTGGACCGTATTTTTGTGTGATTGGGATCTATTTATCTGAGGCTATATATTGTAGTAATAAAGCGATATGGTTGTATGCTTAACTCTAGGCGCATGGTGTTAACTGGCTATTGTCGCACATGGTAACCCGAAGATTCAACTGACTCGTGTAAATTTGTCTCCTCCAAGTGACTCCAAAACCAATCATCGGGATCGGGTTTTATATTGGGCTTATATTATGTTTTTATGGACAGATATTGGGTTCTCCCACTTTTTAACCAGGTGTGTTGTTAAATATCATTCTATACTTTTATAACGTGTTCTCATGTGTTTACTCTAAGATCTATACCGAATCTGGATGATATTTTGCTCTCTCTCTTGCAAGGTGCTCTTCGGCTCTATATATAGCTTTGAGGCGGGTGATATGGGAGTGTGCTTCTATAGAGTATTTTATTTGACCTGTATTCGATCCATTTTTTGCATGGTTATGTAGAGGGCCATTTTATAATACTTTAATAACTCATGTTGCTCTAGAGGACTGTTCAGCCGTCATCGGAGAAATTTTGCTTCTCTTAGAGGCTCCGCAAAGCCCAAATCTGGGGATCGGTTAATAGGACTTCGCTATTATATTCATAAGGACCGTATGTGAACCCAATTTTTGCATGGTGTTGAGACCATAATATGGAACCCATTGTATCGAAATTTCAGCAGTATCGGTGAAATTGCTTCTCTGTATGTAGGTATTTCTGGCAAGTCTCTCTCATATGATTGTATTACGAACAAGCAAGCCAATTTGGGGTTCCGTTTATTGGGCTATACGTCTTAAAAGGTAGGTCTCCGATATTGGCCACCATTTCAATCACCTCATTCCGACCTCAAATTCAGTAACAACTATTGCGCCCAAAGTTTCAAGTTCGATTGCTCGTTTCGTTCGCAAGTTAGCGTGAATTTTCAAGCAGGACCGTATGGACTGCTCAGATCGAACTCAGAAATTCACTCCACGTTTATCCATAATTTATTAATTATTTATTAATTCTTTTGTTAGTATTGGGGGTGGTCTTTAGATCAATTATTTTTCGATGTGTTTTTAATTTCTGGAGAACGGAATTTGGGGGAAACTTAAAGTTTAATATATTTCCGCGGTTCATCCTATTTGGTTGGATGGGGTTAGTTTTAGGTTAGTTATTTATGGGCTTTTTAGTTGTTTTTTGTCATTCTTTCTCTCGATGTAGTCAGGTCGCTCATTTTTCCTTAGACTATGGCAGAGTTTTCCATTGAACCACTTCAAGTTTGGTGTATTGATCTCTCTCATTTAATCATCATTGTGTGATTGCTTTGCCCTTTGTTTATGCCCATGTAATGCTCTTTCATAGTGGGGGACCTTTTGTCTCTTTTTTTTGTTGTATTTTTTTTTTTTTATTTTCTTTCCTTTTGGTAAAATATGTGTCCGGTTTCCGAACGGCGTGTTCCACTTCATTGTCAAGCGAAACCATTTATTAGTAAATTTTTGTTTTTTGTTTTTAGTTTTTTCTTTTTTTTTTAAGTCGAAGGTTATTTATTTTACTTTGCTCGCTTTTTTTTTGTGGGGGTTTGGTTTTCTTTTTTTATTTTTTTTTGTTTTTTGCTGTTTTTTTGTTTTTGGTTGGGGTTTTTTTTTTTTTTTGGCGCTGGTTTTTTTTTTTTGTAGTTGTGGTTGTGTTGTTTTTTGGTTTTGGCCGTTCTTTTTTTTTTTTTTTTTTTTTTTTGTTTTTTTGTCGGTTGGAACTTGTGTTTTTTGCTTGATTTTTTTGTTCTTTTTTTTTTTTTTTTTTTTTTTGCTTTGCTTTGCTTTTTTTTCTTTTTTTTTTTTTGTTGTTTTTTTTGCTCTTTTTTTATTGGGCGCCTTTTTTTCCGTTCCGTTTTCGCCAGCACTTACTCAGTTTTCTTCTTTTTCTTGATTTTTTTTCCTCGTGCGGGGTAACTTTTTTTTCCTTTTATTTTTCAGTCGGCTGCCATCACTTCTTTTTTCCTTTACTTGTTTTGTCGCGGTTCACTCCTTCCTTTTTTTTTCCCTCTTCTTCTTTTTTTTCTTCTTTGCCTGGCCTCCTTGCCCCGTCGCACTCCTCGTCGTCTTTTTTTTATT
>PGFW01043387.1:26196-47058 GCA_003123925.1 Haematobia irritans | reverse complement strand
TTCTAATAGAAAATTTTGTCAAAATTCATTTATATTTTAATAGAAGTTTGTCTTTTATTCGATAAAATTTTGTAATTTTTCGATAGGAAAATTTCCATTTCTAAAATTTTCGATTAATTTCTTCCTCAGAAAATTTTCCTGCAAAATTTTATTTCTATTTGAAAATTTTCGATTTGTTACTTCTATAGAAATTTTATCACTTAATTTTATTTCTATAGAAATTTTGTCAAAATGTAATTTTATAGAAAATGATGTCAATTTTCTAAATGAGAATTTTTTAAATTTGTTATTCTATAGAACATTTTGCAAATTATTCTTAAAATGGTATTATTTCTATTAGAAAATTTTGTCAAATTTATATTTCTATGATTAAATTTTGCTAAATCATTATTTTAATAGAAAGTATTATCAAAATGATATTTTTATAGACAAATTTTGAATTTATTTATGAAATTTTTATTTTTATTGTTAAAAAATTTTATTTCTATGGAAATTTTGTCAAACATTTTATAGATTGGCTTTATTCTGTAGAAAATTTTGGCATTTATCTTAAAAACTTGTGCAAATTTTTTCTATAGAAAATTTTTCCCCCCCTCAAAATTTTATTTCTACAGAAAATTGTTGTCAAAATTTTATATTTTATAGAAAATTTATGCAAAATTTTATTTCTATGAAAATTTTTGTCAATTTTTGTTTTGTTGTGTAGAAAATATGTCATAATTTTGATTCTCTGTAGAAAAATGTAAATATGTTAGTTCATTAGGTAAATTTTATCAACATTTCTATTTCTATTATATATACTGCAAAAAAAAAATTGTCCATTGAGTTTTTTCTTGTTAGAAAATTTGCTTAACATTTTATTTTCTATAGAAAATTTTCTCAAAATTTTAATTTCTATAGAAAATTTTCTTCAAAATTTTGTTTTGTAAATTAGTTTTATTTTAAAATTAAAATTTTATTTTTTAAGCAAATTATGTCAAAATTTTAGCGATCGAACTAATATAAATTCCTAAGTACCTGGTTTATTTAAAAGTTTTGTTTTTTCTCGAATTCCATATTCGACCCGAAAGAGTGCTAGGACATTCTATATATTCTTCACACCTTGCTTTCAAAATCCTTATAATGCAAATATAGTCATATTGTCTTAAATAATATTTAAAAAAAAAAGTGGAAATGTGATATGATTCCATCTTTCCTAGATACGCTTACTGACGCTAAGCGCGATTCTTCTTTCATTTGTTATTAGATTCAGCCAAAAATCATATCACTAGATAGTCTATTATAATTGTGTTTGTTTAGCTTTGTCACAAATAACAGTATACACAATACTGTATCAAATAATAAGCTTTTCATATCCACTTGTTCCAATGAGTTTTGTTCAAAAATCACATTCAATTTAACATTAAACAAAAACATTTTCTCTTCAAACTGTTCCATATCAGATCATGCAATTTGATTTTTTTTTTAATTTATTTATTTCAGCATCATTTACATAGTAATCTTTTTCAATTGATTTTTCTCAAATTGCCCTCTAGTTTTCGTATTTCTGTTTCATCCACTCCAAAATCATTTAAAGATTGATTGTGTATTTTATGATGCCATCATAAAAACTTCAATATCGCACCATGGTATATTTCAAATTAGAATTTTTCTCTGTTATCACAATTCTCAAGCGGGAAATTAATGCAAATTGTTTGCATTGCTATTTTAACATATATTTCAATTATTATTAAGAACAATTTATTTTTTATCGAACAATGAATTAATGAATTCTTAGCTTGCAAAGGAAATTGAAAAAAAAAAATGAGAATATCAGAGGAATTTTGTAACTAACGTTCGCAAATAATTGAAAATAAAAAATCTTTAATATTTAAATTTGAATTATTAAAAATTTCTCTTAAATGATAAAATGTGTATTTTTTGAAACTTGAATGGAGAAGCTTTTTTTAAGGGAGCGACGAAAAAACAAAAAAAGAAAAAAAAAACAAAAATATATAAAAACTTCAAAAAAGATATATAATTAAATATAATTAATGTAATTAAATTAAATTTAAATTAAGATAAGAAGTAAGAGTTAAAATTAAAATTGAAGATTATAACTTAAATATAAAAATTAAATTAAAATCTTAAATTAAAATTAAAATTTTAATTATAAAATAAATAATAAAAATAATTAATAATTTATTAATATAAAGAAATAATAAATTAAATTAAATTAAATTAAAATTAATAATTAAATTAAATTTAAATTAAATTAAATTAAATAATTAAATTAAATATTAAATTAAATTTAAATTAATAAATTAAAAATTAAATTAAATAATAATTAAGATTAAATTAAATTAATTATAAATTAAATTAATTAATTAAATATTAAATTAATTAAATTAAATTAAAATTAAATCTAAATTAAATTAAATTAAATTAAATTAAAATTAATTATATTAAATTAAATTAATTAAATTAAATGTAAATAAATATAAATTATAATTAAATTAAAATTAATAAATTAAATTAAATTAAATAATTATAAAAAATTAAATTAAGATAAATTTAAATTAAAATTAATAAATATTAATAAATTAAATTATAATTAAATGTAAAAAATAAAATAAAATAAAATAAAATTAATTAAATTAATTAAATTAAATAAAAATTTTAAATTAAATTAAATTAAATTAAATTAAATTAAATTAAATTAAATTAAAATTAAATTAAATTAAATTAATTAAAAATTAAATTAATAAATTAAATTAAATAAATTAAATTAATTAAATTAATTAAATTAAATTAAATTAATTAAATAAATTAAATTAAATTAATATTAAATAAATTAAATTAAATTAAATTAAATTAAATTAAATTAAATTAAATTAAATTAAATTAAATTAAATTAAATTAAAATTAAATTAAATTAAATTAAAAATTAAATAATAATTAAATTAATAATTAAATATTAAATTAAATTAAATTAAATTAATTAAATAAATTAAATTAAATTAAATTATAATAATTAAATAAATTAAATTAAATTAAATTAAATTAATTAATTAAATTAAATAAATTAAATTAAATTAAAATTAAATTAAATTAAATTAAATTAATAAATTAAATTTAAATTAAATAATTAAATTAAATTAAATTAAATTAAATTTAATTAAATTAATTAAATTAAATTAAATTAATTAAATTAAATTAAATTTAAATAAATTAAATAAATAAATTAATTAAATTAAAATTAAATTAATTAAATTAAATTAATTAATATCTAAATTAAATTAAATTAAATTAATTAAATTTAATTAAATATAAATTTAAATAAAAATTAAATTAAATAATAAATTAAATAATAAATTAAATTAAATTAAATTATAAATTAAATTAAATAAACATTAAATTAAATAATAAATAATAATTAAATTAATATTAAATTAAATTAAATTAAATAAATTAAATTAAATTAAATTAAATTAAATTAAATTAATATTAAATTAAATAATTAAATTAAATTAATTAAATTAAATTAAATTAAATTAAATTAAATTAAATAATAAATTATTAAATTAAATTAAATTAATAATAATTAATAAATTAAATTAAATTAAATTAAATTAAATTAAATTAAATAATAATAAATTAAATTAAATTAAATTAAATTAAAATTAAATTAAATTAAATTAAATTAAATTAAATTAAATAAATTAAATTAAATTAAATAATAAATTAAATTAAATAAATAAATTAAATTAAATTAATTAAATTAAAATAATAAATTAAATTAAATAATAACATTAAATTAAATTAAATTAAATTAAATTAAATTAAATTAAATTATTAAATTAAATTAAATTAAATTAAATTAAATTAATTAAATTAATTAATTAATTAAATTAAATTAAATTAAATTAAATTAAATTAAATTAAATTAATAAATTAATTAAATTAAATTAATTAAATTAAATAAATTAAATTAAATTAAATTAAATTAATTAATAATTAAATTAAATTAATTAAATAAATTAAATTAAATTAAATTAATTAAATATAAATTAAATTATAATTAAATTAATTAAATTTAAATTAAATAAATAAATAAATTAAATTAAATTAATTAAATTAAATTAAATTAATTAAATTAAATTAAATTAAATTTAAATTAAATTAAATTAATTAAATTAAATTAAATTAAATTAAATTAATAAATTAAATAATAAATTAAACTTAAATTAAATTAAAATAAATAATAAATTAAATAAATAAATTAAATTAAATTAATTAAAAAATTAACATTGACAATTCTAGAAACTTGCAAAGGAAATTAAAGAAAAAAATGAGAATATCAGAGAATTTTGTACTAACGTTCCAAATAATTGAAAATAAAAATTCTTTATATTTAAATTGAATTATTAATGTAAATGTATTTTTTCAAACTGAATGAGAAGGTTTTTTTTTATAGAGGAGCGCATAGAAACGAAATTAATCCACAAAAAAAAATAAACTTAAAAAATATATATATTAAATTAATGTAAAATAAATTAAAATAATCTAAATTGAATTAAAATTAAATTGACAATTTCTAGAAACTTGCAAAGGAAATTTAAAAAACATGAGAATATCAGAGAATTTTCTACTAACGTTCCAAATAATTGAAAATAAAAATTCTTTATATTTAAATTGAATTATTAAAAATATTCTCTTAAATATAAAATGTATTTTTTCAAACTGAATGAGAAGGTTTTTTATAGAGGAGCGCATAGAAACGAAATCAATCCACAAAAAAAAAAAATAATAAAACTTAAAAAAATATATATATTAAATTAATGTAAAATAAATTAAAATAATCTAAATTAAATTAAATAAAATTAAATTAAATTTTGAAACTTTGCAGAAACTTTCAAATAATTAATCTCATTGACCTTATGCCAAAGGAAACCCCTTTTGCCTAATTTTCCCCTTCATTTCCAAATATCCTAACTTAATACTATTAATAATGCTAAAAGAAACATTAAGATTTTCAGCTCACTGGGCTTTTTGCGAAATAACATTAAGTGAATACCACCTTCATGGTTCGTTCTAGGGTCATAAACAATTTCAAAGAAACTCATAAAATTTAATTAAATAAATCACCCATCGCGCATAAAATTCACATAATAGCAATAAATTTACTAAAGTGCCAAGTTAGCTAGCCAAAAGGAAATCAACAACAACAAACGCAAGAACGGCTTGTACCACATCCATATAAAGGAGTCGTCGAAGGAGACGTCTCCAAAATTAAGGCAAGCAAGCAAGCTTTTTGAACCACCCACATAATGCTAGGCTAAGATATTTGTTAACGTCTACGTTGGTCTTAGTTCTTGTACCTCTTTTTCTTCAAGCTCTTGGCCATGGGATTTTGGACTTTATTGAAATTTATGGTCAAAGTAAGTAAACGTGTGAACGTTACCACTATAACGCTTAGCAACAGATGCTTTTTCAACTCCTTCGCAAATGGACCAAGACCGTTAAGGAAAATATTCTTTGAGTAAACTAAGCTAAATCATGGGTCTTCGTAAACGAATTCTACTCCTTTGGAATGGAATCTATTGCTTGAGCTCAATATTTTATCATTATCATCATAGTGATTCCCGAAGAGTTTTTATCAATATTATAGCCATTGGTGTTGCAAACTCGAATCATCTACATTGATTCGAGGCATTTATTGATGAGCTTTTAGGGCCCATAAAAATTCATTGATTGTTTTTGGCAATGAAAATCTTGCTAAAAAAAGTTTGAAATTTAATTAAAGTTAATTTTTATGTAAATACATTTAATTTTTAATTTAATGTGAGCTTACTTAATTTAATAGAAATAAATTTTATTAAATTTTTCCCAAATTTTATTCTATAGAAATTTTGTCAAAATTTATTCTTAGAAAATTTTTCAAAATTTATTTCTTTAAAAATTTTGTCAAAGTTTTATTTCTATGAAAAAAATAGAGTACTTTATAAGTTTTTATGGGGGTATAATAAGTTGTATTCCGTGTGAACACATCGACTATATAATATATTCTTAATCAGGAGAAATTCTAAGACAATATAGCATGTCTGTTTGTCGTCTGTCTGTCGTCTGTCTGTCTGTCTGTCTGTCTGTCTGTTTAATCACGCTACAGCCTTCAATAATGGCTCTATCGTCCTGAATTTTGGCACAGATTCTGTTTTTTGCTTGCAGGCAGTCAAGTTCGAAGATGGGCTATAATGTGGTCCAAGTTTTGATTAGTCCCATATAAACCGACTTCCTTATTTGGGGTCTTGGGCTTATAAAAACCGTAGTTTTTATCCAATTTGCCTGAAATAGAAAATCTAGAGATACTTGAGGACAATAAAAAGGTGTGCCGAAAATGGTCCGCATCGGTCCATGTTTTGGTATAGCCTCATATAGACCGATCTCCCGATTTTTCTTCTTGGCTTCTAGAAACTGTATTAATTATCCATTTGCCTGAAATGGAAATCTAGAGTATTTTGGACCATAAAGAGGTGTCGAAAATGGTCGTATCGGTCCATGTTTTGTAAGCCCTCATATAACGATCTGCCGATTTTGCTTCTTGGGCTTCTAAAACTGTATTTACTATCCGATTTCCTGAAATTGAAAATCAGAGTATTTTTGGCCATAAAAGAGGTGTGCGAAAATGGTTCACATCGTCCATGTTTTGGTATAGCCTCCATATAGACGATCTCCGATTTTTCTTCTGGGCTTCTAGAAACTGTATTTATTATCGATTTGCTAAATTGGAAATCTAGAGTATTTTGGACCGTAAAGAGGTGTGTCGAAAATGGTCGTCTCTTTTTGTATAGCCCCCATATAGACCGATCTCTCGATTTTCTTTTGGCGTCTAGAAACTGTATTTTATATCCGATTTGCTGAAATGTGAAAATCGGAAGTATTTTGGACTAAAGAGGTGTGTCGAAAATGGTTTATCAGTCCATGTTTGGTATAGCCCCATATAATACGATCTCCGATTTGCTGCTTGGCTTCTAGAAACGTATTTTCTATCCGATTTACCTGAAATTGGAAATCTAGAGGTATTTTGGTACCATAAAGAGGTGTGTCGAAAACCGTCCGTATCGGTCCATGTTTTGATATAGCCCCCATATAGGTCGATCTCCCGATTTGCTTCTTGGGCGTCTAGAAACTGTATTTTATATCCGATTTGCCTGAAATTGAAAATCGGGAAGTATTTTTGGACCTTAGAGAGGTGTGTCGAAAAATGGGTGTATCGGTCCATGTTTTGGTATAGCCTCCATATAGACCGATCTCCCGATTTTACTTCTTGGGCTTCTAGAAACTGTATTTATTATCCGATTTGCCTGAAATTGAAAATCGGAAAGTATTTTTGGACCTTAGAGAGGTGTGTCGAAAAGTGGGGTTTATCGGTCCATGTTTTGGTATAGCCCCCATATAAACCGATCTCTCGATGTTGCTTCATGGGCTTCTTAGAAACGGTATTTACCATCCGATTTACCTGAAATGGGAAATCTAGAGGTATTTTGGTACCATAAAGAGGTGTGTCGAAAATGGTGCCCATCTGTCCATATATTTTCGTATAGCCCCATATAGATCGATCTCCCGATTTTGCTTCTTGGGCGTCTAGAAGACTGTATTTTATATCCGATTGCCTGAAATTGAAATCGGAAGTATTTTTGGACCTTAGAGAGGTGTGTGAAAATGGGTTATCGGTCATGTTTTGGTATAGCCCCATATAAACCGATCCCCAGATTTGTCTTGCGTAGCCTCAAACAGAAGCAAATTGGATCCGATCAGGCTGAAATTTGGTACATAGTATTGGCATATTGTCTCTAACATCCATGCAAAAATTGGTCCACTACGGTCCATAATTATATATGGCCCCATATAAAACGATTACCAGATTTGACCTCTGCAGCCTCTTGGAAGAGCAAAATTCATCCGATCTGGTTAGAATTATTAGAATTAGTATATGACCGTTAACAACCATGCCAAAATTGGTCCGTATCAATCTATAGTTATATATTACCCCGAGATTAACCGATACCCAATCACAGAAAAATTGGCCCTTTTCGGTTCATAATCACGATTGTCACTCGAGCCAAAAATAATCTACCAAAATTTTATTGCGATAGAAAATTTTGTCAAAATTTTATATTTCTATAGAAAATTTTGTCAAAATTTTATTTCTTTAGAAAATTTTGTCAAAATATATTCTATAGAAATTGTCAAAAAATTTTATATTTATAGAAATTTTGTTAAAAAATTTATTTCTATAGAAATTTTGTCAAAATTGTATTTCTATAGAAATTTTGTCAATTTTTTTTAAAATTTTCAATATTTATTTCTATAGAAAATTTTGTTCAAAATTTTTTAATTTTTTCAAAATTTTATTTTATAGAAAATTTATCGAAAATTTCAGTTCCATAAAAATTTTTCAGAATTTAATATCTATAGAAAATTTATGAAGCATTTCATAGTTGGAGAGGAATATTTGGCAGGATCTTCCCAAATATCAAGAATTCTACAATCTACCAATTAGTAAAAATCTGCCATTTTTTTGGTAGTCTCGTTGTTCTTAATGTATACAGACCCATATAAAGCGATCGCCATATTTAAATTCGGGCTCTATAACTACCGCACAGAAGTTCATATCGGTTCGTAATTATTTCTTCCCTATATATACCGGCCAAGAAGTGAATATATACGTATTTAATCGGCCTTTGTTTTGCCTAATATATATCCTGCATGGACTAGGTAAGGTTAGGTGGCAGCCCGATGTATCAGGCTCACTTAGACTATTCAGTCCATTGTGTTACCACATTGGTGAACTTCTCTCTTACCACAGAGTGCTGCCCGATTCCATGGTAAGCTCAAAGACAAGGACCTCCTTTTTATAGCCGAGTCTAACGGCGTTCACATTGCAGTGAAACCACTTAGAGAAGCTTTGAAACCCTCAGAAATGTCACCAGCATTACAAGGGTGATGTTCGGTCGAAGCTGGAATCGAACCTGAGCTTGTGTTATTCAAGGCGGACATGCTAACATTGCATCGGTGGCTCCCGCATGGCTAACTTACAATTTAGTTTATGAATAAATTTAATTTAATTGAACAAATTTATTTAGATTTATTGTTTTTATATAAAAAAATTTAAAATTTATAATTATTTAATAATTGTGTATTGTATTGAGATATTAAATTTCTTGCCTTGAATCCATGTTTTCCTTTTTTCCCAAATTGTTTCAATATACATGGGTTCAGTTTCCAATATGTTCATATACAATTTCATTTTCAATCTGTTCAAAAGTTTTTTCTTTTGTAGACACAAAAGATATTTTGCTGGTTTTTTTTCCTTTGGTTTCCTATATACCAGGTTGATATTAACAATATCATCATTTGTAATTGCTTTCAGCTTTTTAAAGCGAATCCACTTTGGACTTTCCTGTTAAACTTCCCGATATTGTATTGGCTGGTAGTTGTTTCTTGTTTTTGTTTTCGAACTGACCTACTACAATAGATACCTTATGAAAAGCCTTATTGGATGTATTTGTATTGGGTATTGTAGTGAGTGTGTGTGTGTGTGTTTTAGTAAAGTTAACTTTTTTCTCTGTTTGCTACTTTTATAGCCATGTCCTTGTTATTGTTGTTCAATTAAGGACAACTTTTCCCATGTTCCTTCAACCGTATGTATAGACAAAGTTACTAGGTGTGTAGTGGTAGTAAGGGTATTTATATGTGTGTGTGCATTATTTTTGTCTGTTCTCCATGTAGTAGTTGCTATTTTGTTTTTTCCATTTTTTTCACCAGGAAACTTTTCAATGTGAGCTAAACTCCATAGATGTTGGGCAAAAGATTTTTTTATATTAAATAGTCCAAAGGGAATTTACGCACACAACCATACACACACACATAGATATACTCTCGCTCACTCACAAATAATCCATATAAAAATGAGCATGTTAAAAGTTTGTTTTATAGACCGGAATGAATATATTCACAGAAGTAGAATTTATAAACTTTGGGCCATATTACTACCCTGGCCCCACACAGCACAAACACTCTTGGGCGGAAAAACAAATAAAAAAATTTTTAATAACTGAAACAACAGCATAGCTGCAGCAGCAGTATCAGCAAAAAAAAACAGAAAAAGCGAAATCACGAGCACCTAGGGGTTACAAGTTGCTGTTTTAAATTGTCGTTAGTTTAAAATAAAAATTTTTGGCATAAATGTAGAAATCAGGCATACTTAAGTAGTTAGCCATTGGGTATTTTAAAAATCTAACTAAGCCCCTGAATGATTTAGAGTGGCAATTTTACATCAGAGATTTTGTGTTTTTTGTTTAATATTTTAAAACAGCTAGATGGTGCAAGGAATGAATTTTAGCCTATTCTCATATTGGATATGGGATCGACTTTAAAATTAAAAAAACTATATGGACCAAATTTGCTGATTCTACATATGGATAAAAATCATTTAAGGCCTTTGGAAGGACTCTGGTTAGGGGCTTAGGAGCTCCTCCAGAAAAGTGTAGCCCCCCCCTGCCCAGAATTTTAAAAACCTATCTAAGAGTTGCCATTGTGGTGGCAAAATTGACGCAGAAAGCGATGAATTTACCATGGACATTGCCATAAGCGTTAGGTTAGGTTAGGTGGCAGCCCGATGTATCAGGCCCTCACTTAGACTATTCCAGTCCATTGTGATAACACATGGTTAACGTCCTCTGTATCACTAAGTGGTCGTGGGTTCGATTCCTGCTCGACCGAACCACCAAAAAGTTTTTCAACGGTGGCGATTCTCCACCTCAGTAATGCCTGGCTGACATTTCTGAGGGTTTGCAAAGCTTCTCTAAAGTTGTTTCACTGGCAATTGGGATACGCGCGTTCAGAACTCGGCCTATAAAAAGACGGTCGGCCTTGTCATTGACGCTTAACACATGGAATCGGGCTAGCACTCAGTGATAAGAGAGACAGTTCACCACTGTGGTATCACATGGACGATTAGTCTAAGTGATGCCTGATACATCGGGCTGTTCCACATAACTAACCCTAACCTACTACAAATGGGACTGACCTGCACTACAGGACTCATAAACACGGTTGGCCAGCAGTTTGGTTTAGAGATTCTAACAAAAATTGGCTAGATTGGGTTAGAATTCCTGATGATTTTGTAGATTTTTATAAAATATTCCTCTATATGAATAAAATTGTTGCAAATTTTATTGTAGAATTCAAATTTTGGCAAAATTATCAATAGAAATAAAATGTTGGCAAACTTTCTTATAGAAATAAAATTTTGAACAATACAAAATTTTGATAAATTTTCTACAAAAATATAACATTTTTTGAGAAATTTTCTAAAAAATAAAATTTTGACAAAACCTTTTCTTATAGAATTAAAAGTTTTTGTAGAATTAAAATTTTTCGGCAAAATTTCTCATTAGAAATAAAATTTTGGCAAATTTTTTATAGAAATAAAATTTTTGGCACCAAAATTTTCTATAGAAAATCAAATTTTTAGCGTAAAAATTTTCTATAGAAATAAAATTTGGAAAAAAATTTTCATATAGATAATAAAAATTTTCGTTAAAAATCTTCTTATAGAAATAAAATGTTGACAATTTCAAATAACAATTACAAAAAATTGTAATTACAGAAATAAAGTTTGACAAATTTGAAGTAAATTTGACAAAATTCAATAAATAATGGAAACTTATGAAATAAAATTTTTTTGAAAAATTGAAAATTTTACAAAAAATTAAACTTTTAGGAAATAATCGTGAGATTAAATAATGCATTTCTAGAAAAATTGCATTTTTTTAAATTGGCAAAATCTTTCATTACATATGGCAAATACTTGCAATTATCAATGAAATAAAATTTGCAAAATTTATAGAAATAAAATTTTCTTTTGAAATACAATTTTGAAAAATTTCTAGCAAAAAATAAATTTTTGAGAAAATTTTCTAAGAAATAAATTTTGAGAAATTACATTGAAATTTTATAAGAAATAACAGATTTTTGAATTTTTTAGAGATAAATTTTGGCAAATTATCATAGAAATAAAATGTTTGGCAAAATCTTTCATATAGAAATAAAATTTGAAAATTCGTGAACAATTTTAAAAATTTTAATACATTTGAGAAATCACAAAATAAAAATTTTGACAAACTTTGAATACAGTTTTAAACTAATTTTGCAATTTGTAGAAAATTGCAAATTCAATAGATAATGTTGGCAAATTCTATGAAAAATATTTTGCATTTATAGAAATAAAATTTTGGCAAATTCTAATAAAATAATTTGCTAATTTTTTAGAAATAAAATGTTGACAAAATTTTCTAAAAACATAAAACACAATTATAGAAATTAAAATTTTGATAAAATTCCACTATAGAAATAAAGTTTTACGACAATTTCTTTATAGAAATATAATTTTTTGACAGAATTATCAAATTAAGAAATAAAATGTTGGCAAAACTCTTTCTATAAAATAAAATTTTGAAAAAATTTTCTTTTGAAATACAATTTTGACAAAATTTTCTAAAAAAATAAAATTTTGACAAAACTTTTTTATAGAAATAAATTTGTTTGTAGAATTAAAATTTTGGCAAAATTTTCTATAGAAATAAAATTTTGTCAAAATTTTCTATAGAAATAAAATTTTGGCAAAATTTTCTATAGAAATAAAATTTTTGGCAAATTTTTTTTGAGAATTTTCAAATTTTCGGCAAAATTATCAATGGAAATCAAAAATTTTTTCGCAAAAATAAAAATTTGGCCAAAATTTTCTATAGAAAATAAAATGTTGCAAAAATTTCTATAGAAATAAAAATTTTGACAAAATTTTCTAAAAAAATAAAATTTTTTTGACAAAATTTTCTAGCAAAAATAAAAAATTTTGACAAAATTTTCTAAAAAATAAAATTTTGACAAAACTTTTTTATAGAAATAAAATTTTTTGTAAGATATTTAAAATTCGGCAAAATTTTCTATTGGAAATAAAATTTTAGCAAAATTTTCTATTAAGAAATAAAATTTTTGGCAAATTTTTTTTTTGTAGAATTCAAAATTTTGGGCAAAATTATTCAATGGAAATAAAATTATCGGCAAACAATTGTCAATAGAAATAAAATTTTTGGCAAATTATCAATAGAAATAAAATGTTGGCAAAATTTCTATAGAAAAATAAAATTTTTGACAAAATTTTCTACAAAAATAAAATTTTGACAAAATTTTCTACAAAAATAAAATTTTGACAAAATTTTCTATAAAAATAAAATTTTGACAAAATTTTCTAAAAAAATAAAATTTTGACAAAACTTTTTTATAGAAATAAAATTTTTGTAGAATTAAAATTCGGCAAAATTTTCTATGGAAATAAAATTTTAGCAAAATTTTCTATAGAAATAAAATTTTTGGCAACATTTTCTAGGAATTAAAATTTTTAGCAAAATTTTATAAAAAATAACATTTGGCAAATTTCTATAGAAATAACAGTTTTTGGCAAAATTTCTATAGAAATAAATTTTGGCAAAATTTTCTATAGAAATAAAAATTTTTGGCAAAAATTTTCTAAGTTTCAAGAAATAAAAAAGTTTTTTGCGAAAATTTTTTCTTTAAGAATAAAATGTTGACAAAATTTCTAAACAAAAAAAAAAAATATTAGAAATAAATTTGAAAATCACTATAAAAAAAAGTTTTGACACAATTTTCTTTAGAAATATAATTTTTGACAAAATTTTTTAAGACATAAAATTTTTAAACGCGTGGCGGTCCAGTACCAATGTTCTCACAGGTACAGTTTTAATTAGATGAAAGTTTAGCAGCAGTTGCAGACGGACGGACATAAGGTACATGCTTACTAATGAAATTCTTCCTTGGTATTTTTTTTATAAATATACTTATGTTGTTGCATTCATGATGTCAGACGTTGTAATACTGTCTTCGTTACAAAAACCCCAAACTCTCAAATTTACCCAAAATTTTGTCCAGTACCTGGTGGGCGTTCACTTTTTTCAGTGTTATTTTAAATGTGAATTTCGTTTGCTCCCAAATATCATTCCAGAGCGCTGAGAGAATTTTTTCCGTTTTTTTACTTATTTAAAATATTATTGTGGTTTTTAGCTTACAACATTAGCCATTTATTCTACATCAAAAGCCCCAATAACAAAGTTTGTATTACAACTATGTCCCACCTGTTATTAAACTGCACCAGTTCCACTTTAAACAGGACTCTTGTATGAGTCCTGCTGAAAATATGCGGGTACAAAATTTAGTCTTTTGTCATTAAATATATGTAGAGCAGTATACAAATTAAAGTCGTTAACGGTTATAGTTCGTTTATCTTTATTTTCATTCCGGTGGTTTTTCATGACCAGACCAGGTTGTTGCTGTTATTATTCAGTTGTAGTTCCATACACACGAGATATGTTCCGTGTATGCATCTTTTTTGTAGTTTTCTGTTGCTGCGCGTCATGTGACATATTAAAGTGTTAGTGTGTCAACACAAATATTTATAATATTCATGGGCGTTTTAAAACCATAACAACAACATTAAACACGCGAGACTACAAGAGACACTTGCTCACACGACACTGCAAACTCAACAGACATACACCTGCTTTTAAAAACATTTGAGCCTTACTCACGTTGCAATATATGCGTTGGTACGGGCTCGGTCGGTCAAAGCACATCAAACACTTACAACCAATAAGGCTATGCAAAATTCTCCCCTATATTAGGAATGTAGTGCGGATGGTCAAATGTATGTGTGAGTGTATGTGAGTATGGCAGAAACGGAAAACATGCACAACTCTGTAGCCACACATTTTTCCACAACGCTTCCTTTCTGGAGACATCAAGATATAATGCTATGAGCTTTGCTGTTGTTTGTAATCGTATGATCAGCGTTCCACATATGAATGAAAAATAGAAGCGGAACCAGTTTTCCAAATGTAAAATAATATCATTACAAAGTTTAAAAATTTTTCCAAAATTTTACTTCGATAGAATTTTTTTTTTCAAAATTTTATTTCTATAGATTGTCGATTTTTTAAAATAAAATTTTGTAAAAATTATTTATAGAAAATTTTGTCAAAATTTATTTCTATAAAAATTTTGTCAAAAATTTCATTTCTATAAGAAATTTTGTCAAATTTAACTAAGAAATTTGTAAATAGCCCATACGTTACAATATTTTTTTCTATCAGAAAAATTTATTTATATAGAAAATGTCAATGTTCTCGAAAATTCTCAAAATTTCATTCTTAGAAATTTTCGTCAAAATATTTTATTTCTAAGAAAATTTTGTCAAGATTTTATTTCTATAGAAAATTTTGTCAATTTCTATTGAAAATAAATTTGACCAAAATTTCTACAAAATAAAATTTTTGAACAAAAATTTTTTCTATATAAATAAAATTTGTTACAAAATTTGTATAGAAATAAAAATTTTTGTGAATTAAAATTTGCAAAAATTTCTATGAAATAAAAATTTTAGCAAAATTTTCTATAGAAATAAAATTTTGGCAAATTTCTCTTTTCGATAGAATTTTTTTTTTCAAAAATTTTATTCTAATTAGAAAATTGTTCAAAATTTTTTATAGAAATTTGTCAAAATTTTATTTCTATAGAAAATTTTTGTCAAAATCATATTTTCTATAGAAAATTTAGCCAAAATTTTATTTCGTAATAGAAAAATTTATCAAAATTAGCCCATATGTACATATTTTATTTCTATAGAATAATTTTTTTTGTATAGAAAAATATGTCAAAATTTTATTTATAGAAATTTTGAAAATTCTTGATCAAATTATTTTCTATGAAAATTTTCAAATTTAATTTCTTAAAAATTTTGTCAAAATTTTATTTCTTAGAAAATTTTGTCAAAGTTTCATTTCATAGAAAAATTTTATTTCTATAGAAAATTTTGAAGAAAATACCGATTTGACGAGAAAATGGGACAAAAAATCAATAAAATACCATTTTCGATCCGGACATTGGACCAAAATTTAAACAGTTACTAATTTTTTGGACCAATTTTTGGTCCATCGCGATCCAAAATGGCAAACCCTGGTTATGATATCTATGGTTTTTTGCATAGTTATGCCCAAAACTTTTCATACCAACCGCTTCGTTTTGCTTCAATATACTGGCAAGCGCGTGTGTTCGGTGTGTGTGTGTAGTTATTTCTCGATGAATAAAATCGTATGTGTCCTTTTTTGGTTTTTTTTGCTCATATATTTTCGCTATATTTCATTTTTTATGATCATAAAATGACCAAATGAAACGTGGCTTTAAAACAGGTGCAAAAATACTTGACTCGCCGTTTATATTCACAATCATGAAATAAAAAATAACAGTGGTTTTGAGGGAGTCCAATATTGCTTTTACTTAAGATAAAAAGCTTAAAATTGATATGTTTTGTTTATTTCATGTATATTTTTTTAAAAAAAAACGTTTAAAATTTTACTTAAAAACCAAATTGTATACAAACATGTTCTCTTTTCATGTATAAATAAAATTTTGGCCAAAATCTCTATAGAAATAAAATTTTGACAAAATTTACCATTGAAATAAAATTTTAAAAAAATTGTATGTTAAATAAAAATTTTGACAAAATTTTATATAGAAAATAAAGACTTAATAAAATTTTCTGTAGAAATAAAAATTTTTGACAAAATTTTCATTAAGATAAATTTTTGACAAAATTTTTTCTATAGAAATACCAAATTTTAAACAAAATTTCATATAAAATAATAAAATTTTGACAAAATTTTTCTATAAAAAATAAAGCATTGTTCATATAAATAAAATTTGACAACATTTTCTATAAAAAAATAAAAATGTGTTGCTAAAAATTAAAATTTGGCAAAATTTTTCTTTAGAAATAACACGTTGACAAAATTGTTCTTAGAAAAAAAAAATTTGACAAATTTTCCATTTAAAATAAAATTGACAAAATTTTATGTTTTATAAATTAAAATTTTGACAAAAAATCTCTATAGAAAATTCAATATTTTTTAGAAAATTTTCGTTATAGAAATAACAATTTGGACAAAATTTTCGCTTAAACCAATAAAATTTGAAGCATTTTATATAAAACTAACATTTGCCAAAAATTTTCTATAAAAATAAAAATTTTGACTATTTTCTAAGAATAACAGTATGGAGAAAATTTACACTAGAAATAAGAGGTAGCGACTAAAATTTCTATAGAAATTAGATTAGCTGACAAAAAACCTTATAGAAATAAAATTTTTGACAAAAATTTTTTTCTAAAAATTAAATTTTGACAAAAATTTTTCAACAAAAATAAAATTTTGACAAATATTTCTATAAAAATAAAATTTGACAAAATCTTCTATTAAAGATAAATTTGACATTTTCTAAGAAATAAAATTTTGAGAAAATTTAGAATAAAATTTAGAGAGAAGTAAGTTTTTAGGACTCAAAATTTTTATTGAAATAAAATACTGACAAAAATTTTTATAGAAATAAAACTTTTTTTTGGTTTTGGTAGTTCTTTTGGTAAAAATTTGCTTCCAAAGTGTGATACATTTTTTTAGCTCGAGACTGGGCAACCGTGAATCAAATCCGCCGCAGAACGTGAATTGAAAGTTTGGAATTTCTTTTGTTTGTAGAATATGTTTTTTTATTTCATTTGATCTTATATCGATTCATCTTTCTGAATACTGCCACAACCATCGCTAACAAAATAAAACTTAGGCTTAAAATCTCTCAAAATTCGTTGCATCAGATTGATGAGGGTAAGCATTTATCCGGTAACCTTCGTAAGACATAATATAGACCGCCTCCGTCAGACTCTTAGGCCTATTTTGCATTTGCACTGCTGCCTTTTATATTCAGCAGACAGACTGCAATGGCCAGTCAATTACTTTTAAGATTAGCTTCAGAATCTTCCGAACATTTATTCTGAGAATTGTCAAATTACCAGGTAAAAAATATTAATGTATATTCTTACTACAGTATGGACATAACGCTTTCCCTTCACCTAAGAAGTTCTTTTCAGTTCACATATAAAATTCTTTTGTCTCATAAATTTTCGCAATAGATTTAAATTCTAAATTTTACTGTGTATAAAACACAGTAAGGGCAATAGAAAAATAATGGAAGTATCCAAAAAAATTTGAAAATTAACCGACTGACGAGTGTTAAAATATTTTTAGTTATTTTTTTCGAGTAAAAAAAAATTAAGAAAAAATTATTATTTTTTTAAGTTTTATTTCATTTTTATACCTTCCACTATAGGATGGGAGCGTATCATTTAAACTTTAGCCCATCCGTTTGTAACACATCGAAATATTGCCCTCTAAACCCATAAAGTATATATATTCTGCGTCGCTGGTGAACATTCTGAGTCGATATGAGCATGTCCGTCCGTCCGTCCGTCGCGTCTGTTTGAAATCACGCTAACTTTCCCGAACAAAAACCAGCTATCGACTTTGAAAAACTTAGGCACAAGTTGTTGTTATTGGTGTAGACGTCGGATGGTTATTGCAAATGGGCCATATCGCGTCACTTTTACGTATAAGCCTCCCATATAAAAAAAACGGACCCCAAAATTTGGCTTGCCGATTGCTCTAAGAGAAGCAAACTTTCATCCGATTCGCGCTGAAATTAGGGTAAATGTTTAGTATTATGTTCTCTAACAACCCATGAAAAAAATTGGTCCATATCGGTCCATAATTACATTATAGGCCTCCATATTTAAACTATCCCCGTCGCATTGGCTTGCGGAGCCTCTAAGAGCAAGCCAAAATTCATTCCGATTCTCCGCGCTGAAATTTGGTTACATGATGTTAGTATATGGGTCTCTAATGACCATACAAAATTGTATGTCATAAGAAGACCATATAACCCGTATCACCAGATTTGACCTCCGGAGCCTCTGCGAAGACCAAAATTCATCTGATTCAGTCTTAAATTTGGTACGTTGATGTTAATATATGGCTCTCAAACACCCATGCAAAAAATTGGTCGATATCGGTCCATTAATTATATATAGGCCCCATATAAACGCGGTCCCCAGATTGACCTCCGGAGCATCTTGGAAGATCAAAATTTCTTCCCATTCGGTATTGAAATTTTGGTACGTGATGTATACAATACGGTATCAACAACCCATGCAGGAATTGCGCTATCCTATCAGTCCAAATTATATATAGCTCCCATATAACACGATCGCCAGCATTAGTACTCCGGTGCCTTTTGCGACAGAAGCAAAATTCAATCGATCTTGGTCTGAATTTGGTACGTTGTTGGTAGTATTAATGATATTTAACAAACATGCCAAAATGCCGTCCATATCAGTCCATAATCATTTATAGCCCCCATATAAACCGATCCCGCAGATTTGTTTTGGAGGCAGAAATTTTATCCGAGTGATGAAATTTGTGGCATGAGAGTCTTTCGTTAGAAGTTTTCTACGCAACTATGGTGGAGGGTACATAAGATTCGGCCTGGCCGAACTTACGGCCGTCTATACTTGTTTTTTTAAATTAAAATCCGAAATACTGAATGCGAATAATCTCGCACGAAATCATTGTAGCGGATGTTTAAAAAAGATCACATTCACCCCATCGCCAGATTTATCGACTTTCGCGTCCAATAAGAACAATTTTCCATTGTTTGTTGCGCTTCCTTTTTGTGTTGGCGTGTTCAAATTCGAAGTTTACCAAAAAGCAGATTAAATTCAAATTTCTACCAGATTAAATTCAAATTTGTACCTTAACAAGTCGAATACTTAAAACTGCATCATATCTTCCAAGGATATAGAAACAGTCTATCATTGGATTTAATTAAATGACAAGTCTATCGTTCAAGCCATCCCATGGCGAAATGATTAAAAATGTGTTTTTCAATGGCCTTTCGATCAAACTAAGAAAACTAGTTTTTGTAAAATAAAATACGTAAATTACTTTCATTTTTGTTTACTTCACATCTAACAGAAAGAGAGACCAATATGTTGTGATAACTAAAGGTGATCTGTGGGTGGCAAGCGTAAATAAATTCCTTAACGCCAAACCTCCCCAGCACCTTTTCTCTACACAGCAATAAAAGCGGAAATATTTAATTTCACTCATTTGTAAAGCTATGCAATAATCATCACACAAATTTAACAAAGGAAATTTTTAGAAAATTCAAATACGACACATTACTTAAGCTATAAAGCATATTTGAGCATAACCAATTCGCCCCATTCGTGGTGTCCTTGCCACATTGGCTCTATATTTGCCATGCAGCAGATGGCTGCAAATATAATGGGCACTGAGAGGTGAGAGTATGAGGGAACATGGAGTGTTGTTGCCTTTATGATAATAATACAACACATTCCTACATTAACCCTTCTGCATGAAAGAATTCAAACTCCTACAGGCAGGAAGTCATATCGGCATTGTATGCTATCATAGGGAAATGAGTATATTTCTCTAAGAGTGTGTGTTTCTTTGTGTGTGAAATAGTATTTGAGGAGGTGAATGTGAACATGGGAGTATGAGAGCATGAATAGCGATACCCGCACATTCCAGTTGGCATATTCACACAACACATACTAGTTGGCATTACGGCAAGTGTGTGATGCAATGCACACTGGTCTCAGAGAGATTAAAATGGTACAAAATGGGATTTTGACTCGGGAGAGAGAATAGTTAAAGAGAGCTTTTATTGAACTACATTTTATACATTGCCAATGCTTTTGTAGCATGTCAGCATTATTTGATCAGAGGGATAAAAATCGTACAAGATGTGATTTTGACTCGGAGAGAGAAGAGAGTTAAAGAGAGTTTTTATTGAACTACATTTTATACATTGCCAATTTCTTTTGTAGCATGTCAGCATTAT
>PGFW01043374.1:0-10159 GCA_003123925.1 Haematobia irritans | reverse complement strand
ACCTTTCTATAAAACTTAAATTTTTTAAAATTTAACAAATTTCTCTATAAAAATTAAAATTTAAGAAAAATTAAGATTTGACAAAATTTTCTATAGAAATAAAATTTTGACAAAATTTTCTATAAAAAATAAAATGTTGATAAAATTTTCTACAAAAATAAAGATTTGACAACATTTTCTTAAAAAATAAAATTTTGACAAAATTTTCTACAAAAATAAAATTTGGACCAAATCTTCTATGGAGATAAAATTTTGACAAAATTTTCTATCAAAATAAAATTTTGTATAGAAATAAAATTTTGACAAAAACTTTATTTTGGTAAAATTTGGCAATATTTTCTATAAAAATACAATTTTGACAAAATTTTTTAAAAACCAAATAAAGACTTGACAAAAATGTCAATAGAAATAAAATTTTTTCCAAATTTTCTATAAAAATAAAATTTTGACAAAATATAAAAAAGAAATAAAGATTTGACAAAATTTTTTATAAAAATATAATTTTGACAACATTTTTTAAAACAAATAAAGATTTGAAAAAATTTCTATAGTAATAAATTTTTTGACAAAATTTTATATAAAAATTAAATTTTGATAATTTTTTTTTAAATAAGGATTTGACAAAAATTTCTACAGAAATAAATTTTTTTACAAAATTTTCTATAGAAATAAAATTTAGAGAAAAGATTCTATAGAAATAAAATTTTAGGCAAAATTTTCTATATGTTAGTAATAAAATTTTGTAAAAAATTTCTATAGAAAAAAATCTTCTATAGAAATAAAATCTTGAAAATAGACTTTTTTGTTTGGTAGTTTTTTGGTAATATTTTTTCTTCAAATTTTTGATAGATTTATTTTTGCTCGAGTGGCAACGGTGGTTTCCATATTTATACCCTACGCCACAACGTGGAACGGGGTATTATAAGTTAATGCATATGTGTGCAACAACCAGAAGGAAACAAGATAGACGTTTGGTGTCTTTGGCAATAGAGCCGACCCCATAGTCGATCTAGTCGATTTTCGTCCGTCCGTCTATCTGTGATCACATATTTGTGATCAATGTCTAAGTCGCAGTTGTAGCCCAATCAAATGCAAAATTTTCACTTGCATGTGTTTTGAGTCAGAATAGAACTCTATTGGTTTTGAAAGAAATCGGTTCAGATTTGGATATAACTCCCATATATATACTATTCGCTCGGTATGCGCTTATGTAGCCCCAAAAGCCAGAGTTCTAACTCGATTTATGTGAAATTTTGCTCAGGGAGTAATATACAGTAAGTGACAAATACAAAGGGAATATATAATAACCATTAATCGATATTTTACAGGTATACCAAAAATATCAGAATTGAAATCGTAAATAGGTAGATTTCTAGTTAATTAAAAAATGGCTAAATCTAGCTATAAAATGAGTAAATTAGCATTACTATTGGGCCAGTGAGTAATCATGCCTTATGGAAGTTAGTCCTTTCTAATCAATCGTATTCATAAAATAAATAACAATATTATTAAAAATAATTTACAAAAATATTAAATTCCCTAAGTAAGTGGTTAAGAAAAAGTCACTTATGCTTCACCATCGATTTTTCTTGGTTGTTGTGTTATTTATTTGGCTTCACAGAACCTAGTGGTTGTGGCTGGAAGTGAGACACCTAGTGTATTTGTTTATGTTGTTGTCATATGAGTATTTAGGTTGAGGTTTCTCTCATTCCCCCCATATATGAGAATGAGATAAACTTTAATAAGGTTTCTCTATACTTTGCTCTCTATTAAGATTTTAAGATTCAAGTTCATTGCAATGAACGTGTAGAGGGGGTAGAAAGATTTGGTAAAACCCGTCTTCTTCCATATTAATTTATATTTTATATTTGTATCAACACCACCATAATATAGGGTATCGTAACCTAGTCATTCCGTTTGCAACATATCAATGTATCAATTCGACCATATAAGATATATTAATACATGATCAGAGTATGATTTTAGATGATCTAACGTTGTGCGTCTATCTGCTCGACTGTAAATTTTTGCATTACAGGAATACGCAAAGACACCAGAAAATTATGACCGCTACTTGAATACACAACTTTTATGGCTTTTTTATTTAATAAAATTTTTCCAATATGGAAGAGAAATACTATTCTTATCAACTACAGTACAAGCATGGGTACCAACAACACTTGTGTCAATAATGTTGTGTTGTACGAGTATGCTCTCTATAGAAATGTAAATACAAAACAAATGTGTATGACTGGGCAAACAGAAAATTTAGTAAGGCAATGTGTGTGTATATAAAGAAATAGCATGTGCCGATATTGTAACATATGGGGGGAGAATGATGAGTGAGGTTGCCACTCGAGCCAAAAAAAAAAAAATTGGAGAAAATTGTACCAAAAAACAACCAACACTAACTGTAGTTAAAAAGTCAAATTTTATATCTATAGAAAAATTTGTAAAAATTTTAAATTTTCTATAGAAATTTTCAAAATTTATTTTTCTATAGAAAAATATTATTCAAATTTTATTTCTATAGAAAATTTTGTCAAATTTTATTTCCATAGAATTTGTAAAATTTTATTTTCTATAAAAATTTTGTCCAAATTTTTTTTTTTCTGTAGAAAAATTTTATCAAAAAAATTTTGTCAAAATTTTATTTCTATAGAAAATTTTGCCAAAATTTTATTACTATAGAAAATTTTTAAAAAATTTTATTTCCATAGAAAATTTTTGTCAAATTTTTTTCTGTAGAAAAATTTTATCAAAAACTAGCGTAACCCGCCACGCTTCGCTGCGCCTTCCGAAGCGTATTTGTAGGAACATTTTGCGTTAATTTAGTCAACCATATCATTCGTGCTGAAAACAAATTCGAAAAGATTTGAATTCTTTCAAACAAATCGGACTACTTGCTTTATAGGTACAAATACGGCGGATATGCATATGTAAAATGGTTCGTTTCGTTGGAAAATAATGCACCCTCTACGTTGGAGCCACCGTGGTGCAATGGTTAGCATGCCCGCCTTGCATACACAAGGTCGTGGGTTCGATTCCTGCTACGACCGAACACCAAAAAGTTTTTCAGCGGTGGATTATCCCACCTCAGTAATGCTGGTGACATTTCTGAGGGTTACAAAGCTTCTTCTTAAGTGGTTTCACTGGCAAATGTGGAACGCCGTTCGGCTCGGCTATAAAAAGGAGGTCCCTTGTCTATTGAGCTTAACATGGAATCGGGCAGCAACTCAGTGATAGAGAGAGAAGTCACCACTGTGGTATCACAATGGACTGAATAGTCTAAGTGAGCCTGGATACATCGGGCCTGCCACATAACCTAACCTAACCTAAACCTCTACGTGGATGCCAATTTCATTGTAAATTTAAGTTTCTTACTAAAAAGAAGTCTGGCAGAAGCCTGTGCAGAAATCATAAACTTATGTACCGAGTTCCCATTTACGGACAACCCTCTACTTTCAATTTAAGAAAAAAAGGGAACCCTCTCCCCACCTTCGCTCCACTCCGACCTGATATCGGACTATCACGTACCCTACATTAATTTCACAACTACTCAACTACTCTACTACTCTACTCTACTACAACTACTCTATCGAAGTAAATCGACAAAGTTTATTTCAATTTTCCCCTTCCCCAACCAGTATATCGAAAAAATCAGTATTACTAATTTAAAAAATCATGATAAATTTTAATCGCCTCTCCCACGTTCCCGTAAATTTCAAGTAGCATCGCGAGATGTTTTTAAATTTTGCTCTATTTGTTTTAAGGGACGTCACTTTCCCCGAATTACAATATCGACAAACTCCGTAGTGACAAACACCGCTAGTCAATATAATTCCCTTGAAAATTCTTGAAACTTTCCTTCAAGTGTGGGGCAAGGTAGGATGCCTCTTCGTCCATAAACCTTCCCCACTGCCTTTGTTAATTTTCAAGTAAACTTAGAATGTTTTTTTTTTTTTTTGCAGTTTTAGAGGAAGACCCTCCTCCCCAGACCAAATTATCCGAAAAGTGATGTAGCGTATCTTTTGTAAACGTCCCAGAAAATGTCAAGCAAATTATTACAGCCTAAAAGCGCGCCCTCTTCTTCCGTCCAAATATCACAAAATCACGTATCAACTACTTAAAATCGTTAACCTCTCCCAGTCCTCTGTAAATTTAAGTAACTCGGTAAAGTTTTATATTGTTTCTACTGCATGTTTACTTTAGAGAGCGGATGTCTCCCTATGCCCTTGTATTTTTATTAAAAAAACAAGGAACTGATACTAAATTTTCATAACCCATTTTTTTTTCGTAAAATTTCCAGTCGGGAGTTGTAGTTTTTGTTTTCACTGCTACTTAAAAAAAAAAAGTCGGGCAAAAGGGCGTGAGTCCCCTCCCCGCAAATAATCGAAAAAAATGAATGTAGCGGATTATTTGTACTAGATGCCAACCCCAACATTCCAATGAAAATTTCAAAGCAAATCGCATAATTTTTGTTCCAAGTTTAAAAAAGTGCGGGCAAGGGGGCGGTCCCCTTCCCCGGTCCAGCATATGAAACCATCAGGTTACCCCATATATAATTCCATAACCTCACGCAGTTCTCTGTAAATCTGCAAGATAATTAGAGAATTTTTAATCTCTCTCTTAGCAGAATTGAAATCATAAATAGCTAGATTTCTAGTTAATAAAAAAAACAGCTAAATCTAGCTATAAAATGGGTAAATTAGCATTACTATGGGGGGCAGTGATGCTAATTTGTCATATACCATAACCATACTTAGAGTAATCATGCCTTATGGAGGTTAGCCTTTCTAATCAATCGTATTCATAAAATAAATAACAATATTATTAAAAATAATTTACAAAAATATTAAATTCCCTAAGTAAGTAGGTTAAGAAAAAGTCACTTATGCTTCACCATCGATTTTTCTTGGTTGTTGTGTTATTTATTTGGCTTCACAGAACCTAGTGGTTGTGGCTGGAAGTGAGACACCTAGTGTATTTGTTTATGTCGTTGTCATATGAGTATTTAGGTTGAGGTTTCTCTCATTCCCCCCCATATATGAGAATGAGATAAACTTTAATAAGGTTTCTCTATACTTTGCTCTCTATTAAATTAAAGATTTGGTTTTCAAGTTCAATTGCAATGAACGTGTAGAGGGGTATGAAAGATTTGGTAAAAAACCGTCTTCTTTCGCATATTAATTTTTATATTTATAATTTGTACAACACCGACGCATAATATAGGTATTGTAACTAGTCATTCCGTTTGCATACATATGCAATGTAATCAATTCGACCGATAATAGATATATTAATACATGATCAAGAATGATTTTTAAGATGATCTAACGTTGTGCTGTCTATCTGTCTGCGACTGTATATTTTTTGCATTACAAGGAATATCGCCAAGACACCAGAAAATATGATCGCGCTACGTTGAATACACAACTTTTTATGGCATTTTTTTATTTAAATAAATTTTCCGATATGGAAGAGAAATAACTATTTGCTTTTATCACTAAGTACAAGGCATGGGTACCAACAAACACTTGTGTCAAATTAATGTTGTGTTTGTAGCGAGTATGCTCTCTATAGAAATATAAATACAAAACAGAATGTGTATGAACTGGGGCAAAGCAGAAATTTAGTAAGGCAGTGTGTGTATAAAAAAGAAATAGGCATGTGCCGATATTGTAACATATGGGGGGGAATGAATGAGTAAGTTTGCCACTCGAGCCAAAAAAAAAATTGGAGAAAATTGTACCAAAAAACCACCCTAACACTAACTGTAGTTAAAAGTCAAAATTTTATATGCTATAGAAAAAATTTGTATAAAATTTAATTTCTATAGAAAAATTTACAAAATTTTTTTCTATAGAAAATAATTATCAAAAAATTTTATTTTCTATAGGAAAATTTTATCAAAATTTTTATTTCCATATGAAAATTTTGTAAAAATTTTATTTCTATAGAAAATTTTTTGTGTCCAATTTTTTTTTTTTCTGTAGAAAAAATTTTATCAAAAAAATTTTGTCAAAAATTTTTATTTCTATATGGAAAATTTTGCGCAAAATTTGTTATTTACTATAGAAAATTTTTTTAAAAATTTTATTTCCATAATGAAAAATTTTTTGTCAGTCAATTTTTTTCTGTAGAACAAATTTATCAAAACTAGCGTAGACGCGCGGTCACTTCTTCGCTGCGCCTTCCGAGCGGTATTTGTTAGGAACATTTTGCGTTAATATTAGTCAAACCAAATAATCATTCGTGCTGAAAACAAATTCGAAAAAGATTTGAATTCTTTCAAACAAATCGGACTACTTGGCTTTATAGGTACAAATACGGCGGATATGCAATGTATGTAAAATGGTTCGTTTTCGTTGGAAAATAATCACCGCTCTACGATTGGTAGCCACCGTGGTGCAATGTTAGTGCATGCGCCCGCCTTGCATACAACAAGGTCGTGGGTTCGATTCTGCTTACGACCGCGTAACACCAAAAAAGTTTTTCAAGCGGTGGATTATCCCACCTCAGTATGCTGGTGACAGTTTCTGAGGGTTACAAAATGCTTCTCTAAGTGTTTCACTGCAAATGTGGAACGCCGTATCGACTCGGCTATAAAAAGGAGGTTCCGCTTGTCATTGAGCTTAAACATGGAATCGGGCAGCACTCAGTGATAAGAGAGAAGTTCACCCACTGTGGTTCCAACAATCGGACTGAATAGTCTAAGTGAGCCTGATACTCGGGCTCCAGCAAATAACTAACCTAACCTAACCTCTAACGTTGGAGTGCCAATTTCAATTGCAAATTTAAGTTCTATACTAAAAAGAAGTCTGGCAGAAGCCTGTGCAGAAAATCATAAAAACCTTATGTACCGAGTTCCGCATTTACTCGACAACGCCTCTACTTTCTAATTTTAAGAAAAAGGGAAACCCTCTCTCGCCACCTTCGCTCCACTCGCGCGACCTGATATCGGACTATCACGTACCACTACATTTAATTTCACAAGCTACTCAAACTACTCTACTACTCTACTGCTAAACTACAACTACTCTATCGAAGGTAAAAATCGACAAAGTTTAATTTCAATTTTCCCCTTTTCCTCAACCCAGATATCGAAAAATCATATACTAATTTAAAAATCATGTATTAAATTTAATCGCCTCCTCCCAGTTTCCCCTGTAAATTTTCAAGTTAGACTCGGAGATGTTTAAATTTTGCTCTAATTGTTTTAAAGGGACGTCACTTTCCCCGATACAATATCGAGACAAACTCCGTAGTGAAAACTTCCGTAGTGTGTTTGAAAAAATTCTATGAACTGTTCCTTCAAGTGTGGGGCAAGGTAGGATGCCTCTTCGTCATAACGCTCCCCACTGCCTTTGTAAATTTCCAAGTAAACTTAAGAATTGTTTTTTTTTTTTTTTTTTTTTTGCAGTTTTAGAGGAGCCTCCTCCCGAACAAAATTATGCGAAAAGTGATGGTATGCCGTAATCTTTTGTAAACGTCTCCAGGAAAATGTCAAGGACAAATTATAAGGCCTAAAGGGCGCCCTCTCTTCGTCCAAATATCACAAAATCAGGTATCAACTATTAATATCTAATCCTGCTCCGCCAGTCCTCTGTAAAATTTCAAGTAACTCGGTAAAGTTTAATTGTTTCTCATGGCATGACTTAATAGAAGCGGATGTCTCCCCTAATTTGCGCCTTGTATTTTTTATTAAAAAATCAGAACGCTGATATAAATTTCAGTAACCCATTTTTTTCGTAAAATTTCAGTCGGGGGAGTTTAGTTTTGATTTTCACTGTATTAAAAAAAAAAGTCGGGCAAAGGGGTGGTCGACCTGCCCGACCAAATATCGAAAATGGATGTAAGCGGATGTAGCGGATTTTTGTCTAGAATGCCAACCCCAACATTCATATGAAAATTTCACAAGGCAAATCGCATAATTTTGTTCCAAGTTAAAAAAGTGGGGCAAGGGGGAGTCCCCCTCCCGTCCACATATGAAACGCTCAGGTAACCCCATATTAATTCTCATTAACGACTCACCGCATGTTCTCTGTAAATCTCAGATAATTTAGAGAATTATAGTTTTTTTTCAGCTGTACTTTAAAAAAAGTCGAAGCAAAGGAAGGTCCCCTCCGCCCGCAAATATCGAAATATTAAAGTAGCGGAATCTGTTGTCTAGATACGCAAACCCAACCTTCAATGAAAATTTCAAGCAAGAATCCGTCTAACTTTGGCTTCGCAATTTTTCAAAAAAGTCCGACAAAGGTGAGGTCCCCCTCCGCGAGCCAGGTGTTCAAAAAAATGAGGTAGCCCACTATTTTCACCACTGTGAAGCGCCCCCTCGATCTCTGAAGTTTTCAAGTAAATCGGTTCAGCCTTGGCGGAGCCAACTCGGAACTACCAAACAAACAATGCAAATAAACAAACATAGATTGATTTTATTATATATAGATTTTGTTTAGTAAACCTGGCCCTGATGAAGATTGACGGATGTCCAAATCGAAATATTGCTTCAATAAAGTAAAACCGAAATTAAAAAACATCTGGAGTTTTTTTCATTAATGACCTTGAGGCTGGACTAAAACCAAAAATAAAATTTTATTAAGCTATAGAATTTTTTTTTTTAATTTAAATTTCATAGAAAATTTTTGTCCAAAATTTTTCTGTAGAAAATATTTATTTTATTAGAAAATTTTGTCAAAATTTTATTTCTAATAAGAAAAATTTTTCAACATTTTATTCTATATGAAATTTTGTCAAAAATATTATTTCTATAGTAAAATTTTGTCAAATAAATATTATTTCTATAGAAAATTTTGGCCAAATATTATTTCTATAGAAATTTTGTCAAATTTTATTTCTATAAAAATTTTTGTCCAAATGTTTTTTCTGTAGAAAAATTTTGTCAAAATTTTATTTCTATAGAAAAAATTGTTAAAATTTTATTTCTATAGAAAAAATTGTTAAAATTTTATTTAAAAAAAAACCTTTTTGTCAAATTTTATGCTAATTAGAAAAATTTTGTACCAAATTTTATTTCCATAGAAAATTTTTTCAAAATTTGTATTTTCTATATAAATTTTTGTCAAAAATTTTAGTTCTATAGAAATTTTGTACAAAATTTTATTTCTAATAGAAAAAAAAAAAAATTGGGGGTTAAAATTTTATTTCTATAGAAAAATTGTTAAAATTTTAATTTAAAAATAAAACTTTTTGTCAAATTTTATTTCTATAAAAATTTGTTGTCGGCATAATGTTTTTTCTGTAGAAAAATTTTTTTGTCAAAATTTTATTTCTATAGAAAAAAAATTGTTAAACGATTTATTTCTATAGAATAAAAATATGTAAAATTTTTATTTCAACAAAAACTTTTTGGTCAAATTTTATTGGCTATTAGAATATTTTGTCAAATTTATTTGGCCCATAGAAAAATTTTGTCAAAAATTGTATTCTATATAAATTTTTTTCAAAATTTTGTTTCTATAATAAATTTTTGTTCAAAATTTTATTTCTAATAGAAAAAATTGTTAAAATTTTATTTCTATAGAAAAAATTGTTTTTAAAATTTTATTTCAAAAAAAAGCTTTTTGTCAAAATTTTTTATTTGCTATAAAAATTTTTGTCGCAAATGTTTTTTCTGTAGAAAATTTTGTCAAAATTTTAATTTCTATAGATAAAAATTGGTTAATAAATTTTATTTCTATAGAAAAAATTGTTAAATTTTTATTTCCAAAAAAAACTTTTTGTCAATGATTTTATTTCTATAGAAAATTTTGTCCATAAATTTTATTTCTATGAAAATTTTGTTCAACAATTTTTATTGCTATGAAAATTTTGTAAAATTTTATTTCATAGAAAATTTTGTAAATTTTATTTCTAGCATGAAAATTTTTGTCCAAATTTTTTTTTCTGTAAAAAAATTTTATCAAAAAAAAAATTTGCCAAAATTTTATTTCTACAGAAAATTTTTGCCCAAATTTTTATTACTATAGAAATTTTTTAAAAATTATATTTCATAGAAAATTTTGTTCAAAATTTTTTTTTCTGTAGAAAACTTTTATCAAAATGTATTTATATAGAAATCTTTTTGTCAAAATTTTATTTCTGTAGAAAAATTTTAATCAAAAATTTATTTAATAATAGAAAATTTTTGTCAAAATTTTTA
>PGFW01043363.1:6925-18656 GCA_003123925.1 Haematobia irritans | reverse complement strand
AAAACACACACACAACTTCAATTTCTTATATCCATAATTTTGTCAGGTCTTTGATTCACCGCATTCCCTCCTCCATGGATTTGAACATGTCCATTAGCATGTCCAAATAAGCAACAATCTAATTTTTTATCTTCTCGCTGATGAAACAGTAAAACTGGGAGATCGTTGTACAGAAGCTAAGTGGTATGATATAAATCGTATTCAAAAGTGAGAGCCTACGAGCCTAAAAGAACCATAAAGAAATTATCGGGGAAGAATTGCCGTTTCTATGTGGTCAAGAAGAAAAGTTGGCAAATCACACACAAGTCTAACACTGGAAATCAATATTGTTGTCGTATGTACATATATGATTTCCAATACACTAACATTATATCGATGTTTCTTTTATCCGTGCTATGGAGCGTATACTTAATTGGGCACAATCTTTGTTGAGACTTCATAAATCATACGTCTAGATGTACCGCCCATTAACAACTTCTGCTGCGGGATTGATCTACATTGGTATGTTATCTAGATGGGTGTGGCCACTTCAAAGCCTGTGACTTTCTTTACTTTTTTTTACACTCATCACCAATGTTCGCATGCACTTTGCCTCATATAGATTTCAATGCCTGTGGCTGTCGGAATGGGTTTCTATTGAAATTACTGGGTGCATGGAGGCTTTGTTAGGTGCCCCCAAAGTTTTGGCTTTGTTTTCTGTACATGGAGCATTTGAGAATAATCAGCAATTTACATTGCGGATGTTAACTCTTATTCATGTGAATGGGTACCAATAACATTGCGATTTGTCTGCCGGCAACTAGTTCCACAGAGATTGTTTGTGTGTTTGTATATTCGAGCGGGTTAAGGAAAAACATGCATTGGTCGGATGAACAGACTAGAATATTTCAAAAATAGACACATTAATATCTTTTCAAAGAAATTCGAAAAGTCAACATTGACTTTTTATAATCTTCAAATTTGACTAATCGACGTTTCTATCGCCTTTTATCGAAAAAAGTTGAAACGTAAATAATGCAAATTGTTTTATCGTAAATCTGACAGTATACATAGGTGTTGTCATTTAATTTAAAAATTATTTTAAAGAAGATACAGATTTGAAATTGTATACTAAAAAGTTTCAATTGAAAACAAATTGCCGTGATAAATAAAATTATACTTTTCATGCTAAATATTAAAATGTCGTCGACATAAAAATTTCATAATCCAAACTAAGCTAAATTGTTTTAGACCATACATTGCTTTGATAAGACAAAAAATATCTCCTTTTTCAAATTGAAAGCAGCACGTCTGCTTATATATATATATATATATATTATATATATATAATTATATATATATATATACTATATAATATATATAATATATATATATATATATATATATATATATATATATACTATATATATATATATATATTATATATATGTATATATATATATATATATATTATATATATATATATATATATATATAATATATATATATAATATTATATATATATATATATATATAATATATACTATATAATATATATATTATATATATATATATAACAATATATCGCTGTTATTGCATTCATTCGCCAATCTCTAAAGTAACTATCGAACTATAGAAGAATATGTTTCTTCATAATCAATCCCCTTTTCCTGGTGAATCCCTTAAACAATCATCTCGCCTTGAATTATGATGCTGTTGTCAGGTTCTCTTTTTTAATATCCACCTTGTTTTCACAACACTTGGCCCAAGTATTACTTTCTAAGAAGTGATACAAGTTCACTTTCTATTGTCTCTGATCCATCTATCTTTTTCACATTCATTGATTGCCTCAGAAAAACTTGTGGGTTCTTCATTAATTCCCAGATTTTGTAGTGTAAGTGCGTTCTTCTTTGCAGCTAGACATTCACTTCGACGAGGAATGCAAACGGACCGATGTAAACCATTTCAACAGCCGTTGCACTGAATTTGCATAACTTTTTAAGGTGTGATCCGATTTCAGTATTTTGGATGTTAATTAAAAAAATGTGTGATATTTTGCATTTAAAAATATGTTGTATAAATTTTTATGATTTTTACTGCATTCTAACGCTTGCCCGAAACGTTTGAACAAAAATATTTTCAAGAATTCGCAATATTTCTAGAATGGATTTGACATTATTTTCGAAACAAATTAATAATTTGTAAGATTTTATAATTCTTACTCTGTTTTTAACTTATTTTAAACAAAACATGTTGAAATTACCCATTAAAAATATGAAAAAAGCGAGTTATAAACAAGTATATACGGCCGTAAGTTCAGCCAGGCCGAATCTTATGTACCCTCCACAATGGATTGCGTAGAAACTTCTGCGAAAGACTGTCATCCATAATCGAATTACTGGCGTTGTGGTAATACTTACCGATGGCAAGGTATCTTAAAACTTCTTAACATCGTTTTCTAAATTTGTGAGTTAGTCCATACATGGTATATATTAGACAAACAAGTTATTTTTAGGTAAGTCTACAAATAATTACGAATCGATATGGACTTTTGCACGGTACGTGGAGAGCCAGAATTGAAATATTGGGGTCGCTTATATGGGGGCTATATACAATTATGACCAATTTTTGTGATTTCGATCGATTTGTCTGAGGGCTAAATATATATATATGGACCTAGTTAAGGCATGGCCATATACTAGCCACAATGTACCAATTTTCAACTGACTCGCGATGAAATTTGCCATTTCCTCCAAGAGGCTCCAAAACCAAATCTCGGGATCGGTTTATATGGGGGCTATATATGATTATGGACTGATACGGACCACTTTTAGGCATGCTTGTTAAATATCATATACTAACACCACGTACCAAATTTCAACCAGATCGGATGAATTTTGCTTCTCCAAGAGGCTCCAAAACCAAATCTCGGGATGGGTTTATATGGGGTTATATATAATTATGGACTGATATGAACCAATTCCTGCATGGTTTTTGGATACCATATACTAACATCACGTACCAATTTCAACCGAATCGGATGAATTTTGCTCTTCCAAGGGGCTCCGGAGGTCAAATCTGAGGATCGGTTTATATGGGGGCTATATATAATTATGGACCGATTTCGATCAATTTTTGCATGGGCCACGTATCAAATTTCAACTGAATCAGATGAATTTGGTTTATATGGGGGCTATATATAATTATGGACCGATGTGGACCAATTTTTGCATGGTAATTAGAGACCATATACTAACACCATGTACCAAATTTCAGCCAGATCGGATGAAATTTGCTTCTCTTAGAGGCTCCGCAAGCTGAATCTGGGGATCGGTTTATATGGGGGCTATATATAATTATGGACCAATGTGGACCAATTTTTGCACGATTGTTAGAGATCATATGCTAACACCATGTACCAAATTTCAGCCGGATCGGATTAAATTTGCTTCTCTTAGAGGCTCCGCAAGCCAAATCTGGGGATCGGTTTATATGGGGCTTATATATAATTGGCGACCGGACATATCCCCCAACGGACATTTCGCCCAAATTGATTTTTGGGCGTTATGACCTCCAATGGGGCGGTCACATCGCCCAATTTTAGTTTGGGCTTTATGTCCTCCCTCATCGCGCTCATAAGCCCCATAAAAAAATGTGGGTGTTATGACCGTTTGAATATAATTGAATATAAACAATAGTTTAAAATAACAAAATATTTTTTTTTTTAATCATTCAAAAGCTATATATGATTACTTCATCTATCCATTATTTTTTTTTTTAATATTTAATAGATAGATATGCCTCTTATTGACAAATATCGAATCCTGCTTTTATTGTATATGCTGGAAGAAGATGTAAAACTAGCATATCTTGGCTTCATCGTTTGTTTTAATTGTTTTTGACTGGAACAGAATTTTTGACCATTTTTCTTCTCAGCGTACGATTGAAATGGAAAAGCGGCTAAAGTGGCATGAAACATGAAAATTCGGAAATTGATAATTTTTTTCTTTTGAACAAACCACACAAATGCTGAATTGAAAATTATGTATTTTAAACTGAAAATTGGAAAGAGATGAGATGATGCGATGTGCTGCTGATGGGTACGTGAAAAAAATCGCGCGCGCGATTTATTTCAAGTACCCATCAGCAGCACATCGATCATCTCATCTCTTTCCAATTTTAATGTTTAGAACAAGATAATAAAACGAAAGTTGCAAGAATGTGAGGATGAACTGAATGTGATGAATTTAAAAAAGGATTCGCGCGCGCGATTTGGAGGCAGATGAGATGATCGACGTGCTGCTGATGGGTACTTGAAATAAATCGCGCGCGCGATTTTTTTCAAGTACCCATCAGCAGCACGTCGATCATCTCATCTCTTTCCAATTTTAATGTTTAGAACAAGATAATAAACTGAAAGTCGCTAGGATTTGAGGACGAACTGAATGTGATGAATTTAACAACGATCGAAAAAGGGACATCAATAAAACAATAGCATCTCCATCATCTATATTTCATTCATTCATTATTTCAGTTACTGGGTTGGAACACAAAGAGACTGTATGCCAAATCGGCTTCCATAATAGTGGTTTGCTAAAATATCTTTTCCGGCACACTTTCGCACCAATTTAGTATTCACTCATATGTTCTGATTTGGCAAGTTCTTGGGGACTTTGTGGAGCGTTTTGCACCATTTTCTCCTTAATTTTCTTATAGACCACGAGATCTGCACTGTCTTTCTAGTTACGGCATTTTGAATTAAATACCGCGTATATTTAGTTAACCAAAATTGGGGATCAAAACTACTTCATTTAGGACAGTTTTTGATTTGTATTCCGACATTATTTTCCCCATAAAATATTGGGCGTTTTGACCGCCTATTTTTTGGGACATATGACCGCGATGAGGGAGGACATAAAGCCCAAACTAAAATTGGGCGATGTGACCGCCCCATTGGAGGTCATAACGCCCAAAAATCATTTTGGGCGAAATGTCCGTTGGGCGATATGTCCGGTCGCCTATATAATTATGGACCGATGTGGACCAATTTTTACATGGTTGTTAGAGACCATATACTAATACCATGTACCAAATTTCAGCAGGATCGGATAAAATTTGCTTCTCTTAGAGGATTCGCAAGCCAAATCTAGGGGTCCGTTTATATGTGGGCTATATGTAAAAGTGGACCGATATGGCCCATTCGCAATACCATCCGACCTACATCAATAATAACTACTTGTGCCAAGTTTCAAGTCGATAGCTTATTTCGTTCGAAAATTAGCGTGATTTCAACAGACGGACGGAAGGACGGACGGATATGAATAGAATATATATACTTTTTGGGGTCTTAGAGCAATATTTCGATGTGTCACAAACGGAATGACAAAGTTATACCCCATCCTATGGTGGAGGGTATACAAATTTAATTGAAAAGAACTGCCTGCGTAGTTAAAATAAAGAACATTTCCGAGAGGACATTTTTGGAAGTGCTTTTCAAGTTGTACCTTTAGAAGAACTTCCAATTTTTTTTGCTGGGATATATTTAAATTTAAATAGCAAAACAATATACGCGACCCGCCCTAATGTTTTTATACACATCCCATATCTAATTTATATTAGTTATTGTTTTCGTATACATGCACTTTGTTCCTTTCTCTATATCTAGGAGAGAACTAGTGGGGTGAACGGGAAATTCCAACATTCATGCATTCTCCGACAACAACATGGTTAGATTCCAGAGTGGGATTCCGTATAAAAAAAGAACAATGGATTTATGATGTCATTAATTTTAATTTCATCGTGTGTATGTGAAATGTGAACCCCACCAAATCTGTGTTTTCCGCTCCCCTAGCAAATGTAAAATTTATGAATAAAGAGGAATGCGAACTCTGGAATTGTTATGAGCGAATCGTTCTCCTGGTACATAGTTGAGGAGCACGTATTAAAATGGGAACATTGATCTCTGACAACAACAGCAATAATAACAATAATAGCACGAGTCTTAATACATAGCGATTTCCGTAGTTCAATTGTTAATGATTAAAATAAGCAATAATATTACAGCATTCTATTACCATCAATATATGTTACACAGGTGGTCCAATAAGATCTTGTGGCTAACATTATCGCTCATATCCTTTAGATTTCAAGGCAGTTTTGACACAAATCCTTTTTAAATTTGGTGCAGGAATGTAAAGTATCAACCATATCGGCTTGGATTTTATAATATATTTACATGTTCCGAATGATATTCTTATATTTTTTAAACGACGTCTTCGAATTCGTATAAGGTATACCTAAAGTAAAGTAAATACACACTAACCTTTACATTCACATTGAAGTCTCACATTTTGAATCAACGAAATATCTCGGCATGACACTTGATGAAAAGTTGAAGTGGAAAGAACATGTAAAAATAAAAGAAGCCCTTGTTGCCAAAAATTTTTCACAGGTTATGATATATAAATAAGTTCTAAAGCCTATGTGGACCTATGGGATATAGCTGTGGGGCTGCACCAAGAACAGAATTAGTGATATGACCCAACAATTTCAAAACAAAGTTGTGAGGGAAATAGTAAACGCTCCATGGTATATGAGAAATAAAGATCTACATAGGGATTTGAACATAAAAACAGCAAGAGAGAAAATCCAGATAATAGCGGAAGCTCACGAAAACAGACTGATCTGTCACAAAAATGCAGAGGTCCGCGGTTCGATTCTACGTCTGGCCGAAAGGTAAAATTTGAAAAACGAATATTTGTTTCTACACACAAAAAATTATCACCAACATTTTTTCAATTAAACACTTAATTGAATTTGGAAACGGATTCAATTAATATGTTAATTGATTCAATTAATTATTTAATCAAATCCAAATAAAAACCAATTAAAAAAATGATTGATATTTGTTTACGTTCCAATTAAAATATTAATTGATCAATCAATTTGTTATATCAATTCGGAAATAATTTTCAATTACAAACGTGATTCAAATTTTTTCCGTTTCCAATTACACATGTGATTGATCCAATAACCTTTGTGATTGAAATTGAATAATTTTGAGCAATGGAAAGAGCGAAAAGAGACAAGAGAATTTATTCAACAATGTATGATGGAGAGATCAGTCTGTGGAAGTAACTCGTAACGAACGGTTGGGTTTTTGTTTTTTCGGCGTAAATTGAAAAACATGATTGGCGACATTCTGTCTGCTGCATTCAAAATGTGTGCATAAATATTTTGAACGCAACAACAAATCATAGCAAAGGGTTGAAATAAATAAAGTGTGCAACAACAAACGACCACGTGGTAAAGGTTTGAAAAAAATATATGAGAGAACGCATTTGAAATTACCTGTGTTTGTGTTTTGTGGTATTGTAAAAATGGAAAACAATCTACGTTTATTGAAGGTAAGAAATTGTGAAATGTGAATACCGTTTTCCATTGAAGCCTGTTTACATTAAACGGACTAAAATAATATATTTTTTTATTCATTTCTTTTAAGTGACCAATTTTATTTCGTGAAATTGTCCAATCAATCCCATCAACTCCATCATTTTATCAAATATATAAGATATATGTTTGCAATAAAAAAGTGGTACTCGATTGAATCTTTTAAAATTATAAATTTTGTTACTCCTAGTTTTCTTAAAACCAAGCAGCGGTATGGGTTTTGTTGTAAGATTCCACCTTGAAGTTGCGAAGTGGCGTTGGCCATTAATTGCATTTTTGTTTTACCTGCCTTTTTCAGTTTGAACCCAAGTAGAGAGCAATATATCTGATATATAAACTAATGAGCTGAATTATGTTATGGTAAAAAAGTTCTTTCTTTTGGATTTAAAAATATGAAAAATATCCGAAAATAATAAAAATATGTATTTTCCATTTATATTTTTTTTTCTATTTTCAGAATTTGCAAAGTATCATCAATATAATACCAAATATTACATTGCTTTCCCATTATTTTTGTCTTTGATTGGTTCAAATTTTAATAGAAGATTTCAATGTGTGGAAATTTTGGAAAGGAATTGTTACTAAAATTAAATTACCGAGCTCCTTAATACACCTTTTTATGCTAAAAGACTACAACTGCTAAAGAATATTATAAATCTGCAACCTGGAACTAAGAATTGAACTTGATATTCTATGCAGGTAATGTTTAACAAAATTAACTTTTAATTGAATAAAATTAAATTCGAATTATTCTGTTTATTTTCAGAAAAACTAATTTAGCTTACAGGCTGCTGATTTATTGGACATATAGGCGCATCTAAATATTAGAAGGACCATGCTAACATGGTTATTATTATAAGGAAGATAATGATTTATATAATTTATGTAATTGTATTTTTAAGTTATGTTAGAACAAAACACAAATGACAAGAACCAAATTTATTTGTCTATTGCATAATTCAAAAAATAATAAAATATTAAATATATTTTATAAGAAACACATATTTTCTTTAATTTTAAATAAAACTAAATACGATTTTGGGGTCGCAATATTTTTTTTCTAAATTTTGAGTTTGTCCATACGTGGTATATATCAGACAAAAAAGGTATGTGTAGGTAAGTCTACAAATAATTACGAATCGATATGGACTTTTGCACGGTACGTAGGGAGCCAGAATTGAAATATGGTGGTCGCTTATATGGGGGCTATATAAATTATTGATATGGACCAATTTTTGTGTGATTGGGGATCGATTATCTGAAGGCTATTATACTATAGACCGATATGGACTAGTGGCATGTTGTTAACGGTCATAGTACTAGCACAATGTATCAAATTTCAACTGATCGGATGAAATTTGCTCTCCAAGAGGCTCCAAACAAATCTGGGATCGCTTTATAATGGGGCTATATAATATGATTATGGAACTGATATGGACCACTTTCGGGCATGGTTGTAATACTCAATACTACCACACGTACAAATTTCAACCAGATCGGATGACTTTTGCTTCTCCAAAAAGGCTAAACGAGTCAAATCTGGGGATCTGTTTATATGGGTGCGTATATATAATTATGGACTGATATGCAAACCAATTCCTGCATGGTTGTTTGGAATACCAATATACTAACATCACGTAAACGAAATTTCACACCGAATCGATGAATTTTGCTCTCTTCCAAGGGCCCGGAGGTCAAATCTGGGGATCGGTTTATATGGGGGCTATATATAATTATGGACCGAAGTCGACCAATTTTTGCATGGAAGTTTGAGACCATATATTAACACCACGTACCAAATTTCAACTGAATCAGATGAATTTTGGTCTTCCAAGAGGCTCCGGAGGTCAAATCTGGTGATCGGTTTATATGGGGGCTATATATAATTATGGACCGATGTGGACCAATTTTTGCATGGTTGTTAGAGACCATATACTAAACACCATGTACCAAATTTCAGCTCGGAATCGTGATGAAATTTGGCTTCTCTTAGAGGCCTCGGCAAGCCAAATCGGGATCGTGTTATATGGGGGCTATATATAATTATGGACCGATGTGAGACCAATTTTTGCATGGTTGTTAGAGACCATATACTAACACCATGTACCAAATTTCAGCCGGATCGGATGAAATTTGCTTCTCTTAGAGGCCTCGCAAGCCAAATCGGGGGATCGGTTTATATGGGGGCTATATATAATTATGGACCGATGTGGACCAATTTTTGCATGGTTGTTAGAGACCATATACTTACATCATGTACCAAATTTCAGCCAGATCGGATGAAATTTGCTTCTCTTAGAGGCCTCGCAAGCCAAATCGGGGGATCGGTTTATATGGGGGCTATATATAATTATGGACCGATGTGGACCAATTTTTGCATGTTGTTAGATATCATATACTAACACAATGTACCAAATTTCAGCCGGATCGGATGGAATTTGCTTCTCTTAGAGGCCTCGCAAGCCAAATTTGGGGGTCCGTTTATATGGGGGCTATACGTAAAAAGTGAACGCGATATGCCCATTTGCAATACCATCCGAACCTACATCAAATAACACTACTTGTGGCCAAGTTTTCAATGTCGATAGCTTGTTTCGTTCGGAGTAGCGTGATTTCAACAGACGGACGGACGGACGGACATGCCTTCAGACTCGACTCAGAATTTTCACCACGAACCCAGAATATATTATTACTGTTATGGGGTCTGTTAGAGCCAATTTATTTCGATGTGTTACAACGGAATGACAAAGTTAATATACCCCCCATTCCTATGGTGGAGAGCGTTAAAAAATGAATTGCAATCCGCGATTTTTCGTGATATGAAACTCAAAAAAAAAAATTTTTTGTGTGTAACATGTTTGAATTATAGAAAAACAGGCTGAGTCTAAATCATGAGAAAAAATTTAACAAAGTAATATACGGCCGTAGTTCGGCCAGGCCGAAGCTTATGTACTCTCCACCATCGATTCCGTAGAAACTTCTTCTAAAACACTGCCATTCACAATCGAATTACTTAAGTTTTGCGTAACGCTTTGCCGATGGAAGGTATATTAAACCTCCTAACACCCGTCTTCTAAAATTGTATGTAAGTAATACGTGGTAATATTATTAAATCAAAAAAGATCGATCAAATAACGTATATAATTCAGTTTGACAAAATTTTTCTATGGCACATAAAATTTTTGACAAAATTTTCCTGTAGAAATAAAAATTTTTTAACAAAATTTACTATAGAAATAAAATATTTCTATAGAAATAAAATTTTGACACAATGATTCTATCAAAAATAAAAGGTTGACAAAATTTTCTATAGGAATATAAATTTTGACAAATTTTCTATAGAAATAATTTTTAACAAAATTTTCTATAGAAATAAAATTTTGACAAAATTTTCTATAGAAATAAAATTTTGACAAAATTTTCTATAGACATAAAATTTTGAACAAAATTTCTATTTATTTTAACAAATTTACTATAGAAATAAAATTTTTACAAAATTTTCTATAGAAATAAAAATTTGACAAAAATTTTCTACATAAATAAAATTTGACAAAATTTTCTATAAGAAATAAATTTTGACAAAATTTTTTATAGAAATAAATTTTGATAAAATTTTCTATAGAAATAAAATTTGGTAGATTATTTTTGGCTCGAGTGGCAACCATGATTATGAAACCGATATGGACAAATTCTTGTGTGATTAGAGATCGGCAATATATAACTATAGACGCGATATGGACAATTTTGGTATGGTTTTTGGCGTTCCAAAATTTGAACCGGATCGATGAAATTTTGCTCCTCCAAAAGTGGCCTCCGGAGGTCAAATCTGGAGAACGGTTTATATGGGGGCTATATATAATTATGGACCGATATGGACAAATTCTGGCACGGTTGTTAGACACCATATACTAACACCATTATGCAAATTTCAACCGGATCGGAAGAAATATGCTTCTCTTAGAGGCTCCGCAAGCCAAATCTGGAGATCGGTTTATTTGGGGGCTATATATAATTGTGAACCAATGTGGACCAATTTTTGCATGGCTGTTAGAGACTATATACCAACATCATGTATGATGAAGGATGAATTTTGCTCCTCCAAGAGGCTCCGGAGGTCAAATCTGGAGAACGGTTTATATGGGGGGCTATATATAATTATGGACCGATATGGACCAATTTTGGTACGGTTGTTAAAGATCATATACTAACACCATGTTCCAAATATTACAACCGGATTGGATGAAATTTGCTTCTCTTAGAGACTCCGCAAGCCAAATCTGGGGATCGGTTTATATGGGGGCTA
>PGFW01043357.1:30056-44338 GCA_003123925.1 Haematobia irritans | reverse complement strand
TTTTAGATGTAATTACAAAATAAATTTGTGATAAGAACCAGTCTATGTGGTGGCAGCGGTTATTGGATATACATATTCTTTTTTTCAAACTGTGTTTGATATGCTGGTAGGTAGAGGGTTGTGGTTATATTTTATGACATCAATTTGATCGTGACCAATTAAAAAGTATAAGAAAAAATATAACCAATAATCCAATGACTGCTTTAAAAATCCCTCTTATTCATATGTGTAAATACAAAACTTAGAGGGTAAATAATTAACTTTGAATCGGTTAGTGTGTGTTTTTTATAAATTACATTGTCTTCTTTTTATATTGAAATTATGAATTTGCAATGGTATTTAGTTGAAGAAATCTATTAAAGAGAAATTGAGCAGGAAGCAAATACAATTCTTATTTGAAAATAAAAATAAAAAATAGTAAACTTGCGCGTCATCTTCGTTTATGGAGTTGTATCTAACATACGCTCCTTTCCTAAAAACTACACTTTAAAACATTGTCTCGGTTTCTACCACTTCTCCAAATCTCTTCGGCGCTCTTCTTTTTCACTTAGTTTACATCAAACGACATTTCTCTTCGCCCTGTTGTTGTTCAGGATCTCCTTGTTGGTGATACAAATCTTCGTTGCCTACTCCATCGAATACGGATACACTTTGACGACCGCTTGTGGCACCACCCGTACGATGACGTGACACATGACGTATTATGGTACGTTTCACGCGTTCTGCTCCAGCAACTTCTTCACCATCTGCATTGAAAAGAGATGTCTTTATGCTTTCTCCACTAAGCCATTTTTGTGTTTTCATAACAATATTAGTTGGAGGCTCGTGGCTTACGCCGGGAACGTCGGAAGACCATACAGTGACAGTGGCACCAGCATCAATTTTTACAGTGCGATGGAACTTGAAGGTTGTCTCCTTACCCTGTCTCTTATCCGCATTACGTTTTATTTGCCATCCTCCAATTTGAATCTCATTGGCACCTTTATTATGTACCTTGACAAATTTGCCCTCGGGATCGAATTCGGAAATTTCAATGTCACCTTTGGCACTACTGGTAACGAAATATTCCGATTGGCTGACATCTTCGGATTCATCGACTACAGTACGTTTGCGTTTATAGGCTCCCGAAGAAGTGGAAGGAGCACGCATAGGTGTCTTACGATGCGGGGTAGCCCGAGAAGAGCGTAGAGACTGGCTAAAAGAACTAGCATTTGCTGAGCCGGGACCTGGGGTTATATTTAGACGAGTTTCTTCACCACATAAAAGTTTATCGTAGGCTGCAATTTCCAAATCCAAGGATACCTGAAAAGAGTGTTATGAAGAATACGCAGAACTATAGTATATTATTTAAGAATATATATTTTTGTTAATAAATAAAAATGGTATGGTAGGATTATAGACCATATTTTTAAGAATTGGTTATATCCTACTCCCTACTGGTTGTTTAGAGTCTATATATTTTACGCAAATTATGTGGTTTAGTAGTCGCAATCTGCAACTGACTGTGTATATCATACGAATTGGGTAAAATTCTAATATCTAGGAAATATAGATATTTATGATACCTATCAATATAAGTAGATGGATATTAAATATTTTTTGCCCCAATAAAAGAAAAAACGAGTTATGGATCGTTCTTTATGGTGTTATAATCTAAGTAATTCTATAAATCGTCTGTTTGCACTGACATAGACTTGTTTGTGATTTTTAAGACTTACGCCTATTCTTGGAAAATGTTATTAAGGAACCGGTTTACGCGATTTCGAAAGAGATTTGATCAATACATAAGATACACAATAAGTACTGGAGGATAGCTTTCCTCAAGGCCAATTCAGTCGGCAGGAACCATATCTGGTATTCACTTCACTTTGTATAGTGACATCTAATGATTACCCCTTTTTTGAGGTTAAATATTATCGACAAATATTTTTGTATGTCTCATTGAATTGCAAAACTCTAGTTCTTTATTCACTTCTTTATAGCCAGAATCTTTTACTCAATAGATAGCCCAAGTAGTAGAGTTACCAGCGTAACTTAAAGTAACTTTTCAAACCTGAATTAGTAGGCTTGTAGCGGTGACAGATATTTCTTGTAATCACGGTGATTCACGTGAGTGTGAACAAAATTTGAAGGAATCGTGTATTGTGCTGTGAATACAATTTCCACAAAATCAGAAAATCAAGATTTAATTCGTACTATATATTCATTTTTGGATTTGTTACTTTGCTGGTTTCCGTTTGGAAAAATGTGTGAGTCTCTTGAATTGTGTGAATCGTGCATGAGCGTGATCTTTTAAGTAGTTCGTGCGTGAGTACTGGTTTTCTTTCGTGAATGTGCGTGGCGTGGGTTTCGTCCGCTCACCCATCGCATCTATTCGTGTCGTGAATGCCATTAGGCTATGTGAAGTAGTGCGGAGTGTGAGTAATTAAAGTCTACGGAAACATCAAGTCACGCGCACACCTCTAACTGAAATAACCCATTCCGCCTTATCTAGATATAAAATTTGGTATTGTAAAGGGTGAAGTCTGGTAAGTTCTTTTATGTTGGTACAATTTCGAAATTGTTTCTACCCGCATTCCAAAATCCGTTAACCTATATTTGTGATGAAGGATATAAATTAGATCGGTTGTAGTAATAAAAAACAGTTTTTTGAAAGTCTCTTTTACTCGGTTTTAAATAACCGGTCATTTGTCCATATCCGGTAAACGGTGATTTTTTGAAACAAATAACCCGCATAACCGGCTCAACTGGTTTTCATAAAAACAAGAAGTTGTAATTTTATTGTAACAAAAACTCATGGGGAAAATAAGTCGACAATTCCCCTTTTTGGAATTGCTTCCATTTTACTTGATTAAAATACCCCGATGATTTTGCCTAAATGTAGCATTAAACTGACAAGTTTATAATGAAAATATTTGTTTAGCACTAGAAAACAGCGGTTTTAACAGTACACCGATATTGGGATTTTGTTAGAAGATAAACCGATCCACCGGTTTTGATCACTCGAATCGGTAACAATGATAGAAGGGCGAGCTTTACTCTAGCGCTAAACCAGGTAATGAGGATTAAAAGAGCCTTGGTCCCTGGCATAGATTCTACAGCGATGGTGAGTGTGTCGAAATTTTGTTAACAGGTTTCACACATTGCTTGACTCATCATTGGGACTACTACAAAGAGAAGGTGTCCTTAAGTAGAATCGGAATCGTGGCCATATCTAGCATCACAACAAACAAGATAACCTATGTTTAAAGTAGGCTATAGTGGTAGCACACAAAAATTACCACTATAGTTTCACACATAAACTACATGAGAAGAATTTGGACTGAATTTTATCAAATACCTTAATATCCATTAAATCTTGATATTCTTGAAGTTGCAAGGCCATCTCATCACGCAAACGTTGCAATTCTGCTTCCAAAGCGGCAATATCGGAATTATGACGAGCTCGTTCGTTATCCAACAACTGTTCCAAATCGCGAATGCGAGCATTCAAAGCGGCATTAGTTGATTCCAATTCACTGATGCGGCTATTCAATGTATCGATGCGTGTACGAGTAGCACGTAGCTCATCGATGGCACTGGAAGCTGCCCCAGAATTGCGATTGGCCGCAGCCTGTAGATTTTTAATCTTCTGCTCGTATAACATTTCAATTTCATCGCGATTTGCCCGCATTTGTCCTTCATATTGTTCACGCAATTCTTGAAGTGATTGTTGCAATTTAGCCTCATACTGCTCGCATAGTCGGCCATCAATTTCACTGATCTCAACTTGACGGCGTGAACGGGTCTCATTGATTTCTTGTGAGTGGATTTGATCTTTAAAGGTAAGCTCCTCACGCAAACTCTGTATATTGTTCTCCAAATCGACACGGGCCAATGTCTCATCCTCCAAATGCTTACGAGCCTCATCCAGTTGTTTTCGTAGGCGATCAAGTTCCTTTTGCAGTTCGTTGAGGTCATCAACAGCCTTTTTACGATCAGCATTTGCAGCACTGTATTTGGCGCTCAAATCTGTGGCCCGTGATTCATACATACGGGCATTTCCTAAAGAAGAAAAAAGTAAGCTCATTAATCATTTGCAAAAAAGGAAATTGCAAGCCGGCAGATAACCATTACAAAAAATAAAAGTTCGGGCAAACATATATACTACTTAAAATAATGTCACCCGCATCTAGCATATATACAAACAGTAGCAATTTGTCAAATATTAGAATTTGACATAGACAAAAGCGAAAACACATGTATATCAAAGCCGGGCGACTGGTTTTATATGGAACATTGAAAGAAAAACAAAACAACAATAAAATAACAAGCAAGCACAAAACTCACCTTCGGCTCATAGAGCATTTCTTTTAGTTTTCTTATCCAATCCTGGCCTTCAATTCCTCGTTCTCTTCCCACAGCCGTTTTAATATCGATTTTCTAATTTAGGCCCTTTTCACGGGCCGTATCATCCAATAAACGCCGGGCATGCACCGGAGGTTCATTTTTCATACATCGACTTGATATTTGTGGACTCACGCGTTATTGGCCTATCGCGGTGTTGTTTGCACTTCTATAGAGAGGCGGGCATTTTCTGGTCTCCAAGTTGCGTACTCGATCGATGTATGCTGCTAGACGGTCATTTCCAAATTTTGCCAATTTCCAGCTTTTTTCTACCAGACGTGAATGACGAGTGGGACTCAAAGGACTGGATGGACGATGCGATCCAAGTCATTAATGGGAGTGCTAGTGCCACCCGGCTGGGGGCGTGGCAGTACCCGCGCGGTCGTTTTGACTTTCGTAGCCATAATTAGAGCTATTTCACAATTGCCTACTTCTTTTTTATTTGCACACACTTTAATGCTTTTTATAGATTTTTTATAGTTTATTTGTTTTTCTTAATTATTCGCCGTGTGGTAGAGTTGAAAAGCATATAAATCCCCAAAACGTTCCGCGAACTGAATTAAATTCCACCAGTGCACGACAAGTTATTACACACCACAAACGAAACGCACGGATGGGTACGTAATAACACCACAATCAAACTAAAAGGAATGGAAGCAAGCGGTAGAGCAAAATAAAATACGAGCCAACTGTTCCCAAAAAAATTAACTCAACATTTCAACGTCAACTACAACACACACTCACAATCCAGCACATACACTAGCAGCGCTCAGGCATGAATTGAGAAATGTGTTGAATTGTAAAGGAAAAACAAGGGGAACAAACTCGAAATTATTTTAACCACCACGAAGAGAGCAACCATGAACACACACACACATTCACACAGCAAAAATCTTATGCACACTTTGTCAAAGCAAGTGCCTCTCGCACAGCCGCATAGACTGCTACTAAAATGTCATTGAAAAAAAGAAATTACATATAAAACCGGCTTTCTTTTGCTTTTCCCGGTTTCCGGCAGTATTTTTCTATTTTTCTCGTTTAGAGGAAATGAACTTGACTATTTCTTATTGCGGCGTACAGGAAAGTCAATGTTTGACCCCTAATGCTTAAATGCTTACAATGCTATGAATAAAAAGCTTGCTTATTTTGTATGCGTATTCACTATTTCGTTTGATTTCCGATAGATTTGTTATATTTTCAACCTTTTTATTTATCACTTCATAGGCTAAACGTCTGTATTATTCCAAAATAAACAAAACACCCTCGCGAATAAATTTTATCTTCATATCCCAAAACTAAACCAAACTATCAAATCTGGACAAACCCTGTTTCGGAGCGTCTTTATATTTTGGTAAATGTGAACCGCCTATATTTTTAAAAGCAAGTGATGCCCAACAAACCAAACTGTTTCCTTCAACGCGTTTTCAAGCAACAAGCAAAGATTGTTATTACATGATATTTTCTTATGCGCTTTACAGACTATCAGTTATTCCGGACGACAGTGCTCGTGTCGAACATATCCCATATATTGTGCACATTATCAGTTAAGTCCGGAATAACTGATAGTCTGTAAAGCGCATTACAGCAGTTTCTCATATCTAAAATTCCAAAACTGCTGTTTTGGACATCCTAGCCGTAACATTTCTTATATTTTTTGTATTTTTGCCATGAAACTGTATTTTTTTATTCCAAACTTAATTCAATATTACGTTTCTTGTAACAATTTCAGACCCACAGAGATGAATAAAATAAAAATTTGATTGGATAGCATTGGATATACAATTTATCTCTCATAACGGTTCGTATACCTTAAATGTAATTTATCACAACCCTGCCAACATTTTTTGAATTTGACGGTGCTTCTGAGAACCCCCACCACGTCGAAAACAATCTTATACGGCATCCAAAACTCGTCGGAAAAGCGCCGTCCCTATTGAGAAGTTGTACCACTCCAAGTTACTACAAAAAAGTATTGCATGAGTGCAATTATTAGGTGCCTTTTTTAATAAATTTAGAACGACGCCAATAAGAGCCCCTTCAAACAATCAGAAAAATTGAATTTTAAGATAGTTGTAAAAGAATCATGTGGTCAAGTAAAACAAGATTGTTTGGATGTTTATTATTTTGATTAAACATTTATAAGTTCTTATAAATATAACATTTATACCACTATCACAACACATTTAACATAATTTTTAACATTAATAATATAATGATGTTGAGTTACATTTTGCAGTCTATCAGCCAGTGTTCTTATTCTCGATGGTGGAAGCGTTTCTAGAAAAATATCTGAAAAACAATCACTTTATTCAATTTGGAAAGTAAAAAATTTTTCACCAATATACCTTTCACATTTTTAAGCAGAGTAACAATGTTTTCAGCACTTCATTTCTCTTTTTATTTATATAAATTATAAAAACTAGTTGCGCTTGGCGTTTCACAAAAAATATAAAATGGCTCTTCTAATGCACTTTACAGACTATCAGTTATTCCGGACGGAATGTCGGTGTTTGTAAAGAATCTTACAGTGTATCGGATCGATACGACTTGTCGGCGATGACTAAATAATCGGTTAAATGTGTTATCCCGATCCCATAAACATGCAGCAGTATCGATTATGCCTTCGGACTTAACTGATAATGTGCACAATAAATGGGATATGTTCGACACGAGCACTGTCGCCCGGAATAACCGATAATCTGTAAAGCGCATAAGAATAGTGATGGCAAAATACTTTCATGTACATTTTGTACTTTTTGATATGCTTCCTCCATCACAGTTGGCGATTGTTGCAATGTCACTTACGAGTCTGTGGTAGCGATGAGGATGAAATGGAACTTTGAAATGCTGGCAGGGCCTTCTCTGGTAAAGGTCCTGGCTCTAGTTCGGTTTCGCGTTGAAACTCCATACAAAACCACAAAGTGCGAAAAAACTAGCGAAATTTTTCCATTTGTGGTACTTTGTTTCTTTTGAGTTGAAAAACTGAGGTTTATAGCGCCAGGATGGCGCCATTTGCAATCTGAATTAAGAAAAAAATTATTTATTAAAACTATTTGTGTGGGTCTATAACGCAAACACGGATCATATTTTTGTTCCGAAAATATACAAAGGATCAAAGGAGTAGCAGATTTTGTAATAGCAAGCAACAACCACGAAATAATGGTTTCTATATAATTTTTTCGCAAGAATGAACATAGTACCGGCCTTAAGGTGGGTATTAAAAAAACGGTTCCAAAAAAGGAATGGTGGTGGTGGAGGAGTGGGTGTAAAAACTTGGGCGTACGTTTTAATGCTGTTGTCCCAAAAAAAAAGTATAAAATGTGGGAACTACTATTGCTTTGAGTTTACACGACAAAAGTAACCTATGCATTGACGCATAAAGTTAACGAACTTTTTTACTTTTAATGGCGTCGTGGTGCGAATGACAACAACTTAAACAACATGAAACAAATCAAGAAGACGAAAAACAATCTAAAAACATGGACGAGAAATTATTGAATTGAAGTTAAAATACATTAAAGGTCCTATACTTTTAGAAAAGGTGCGTGGAAAAAAAAAAAAAGAGGCGTAGAGGCGACCAGGAATGTAATTTAGCAAATTCATTGGTGTTCCGACACGCATTCTGTGTAACTCAATTGAACGAATCCTATTCGTCAACGCAATCGGAACGTACAAACCGTAATGTATGTAATTCCATCCTTAAGTTCGAGTTTAGCAGCTAAAATGAAAACCAAATAGTCAGTAAAAAGGCATAAAATAATATACATTCTCCGTTGGCACAAAGAAGAAGCGATGTGGCTGTGTAAATCAACCTTTAAAAACGCACATTTGTTTTTTTCCTCGTTGCATTTTAGGGGTAGTTGGTTTTGTCAAATGTTTTTCTCATATTATCTCAACACCTTTTCAACATTTCGTCAACATTTTGCGAAAATTTGGAAGGTAATTTGCAAACAATTGAATTGTATTATGAAGATGAGCTATTTCAAGTCAAGTCTGAATTTATGTTGAAAATTACAATTTACCCTTCAATTTGAAGAAGTTTATTGCATTAAAAAAAGCGCTCCATCCTGCCCAATAACACAAACGTTTTGCAAAAAAAATACTAAAATTTTCAAATTAGTTTTTCAAACATTTTTTTCAAAAGGATTTAGGGTAGATATTCAAGTTAGAAATTGTTGAGAAGATATCGCGTTGTTCTACAACAAAACAGACATTACCCTCGAACAGGTAAAGTTCAACACATAGCAATAATTTCTCAAGTTGTAATCCTCAAATTTTGAAATGGTACAGCTACTCCAATAATTTTTTTCTCAAAACAGTTTTCAATTGTGAAGAAAATATAAAATTAGCATTGTTGGCGAATACTTTTCAAACCAGCAATTGTTGTATGTAAAGTCAATCCTAGGTTTTAACTGAAAAGTCAATACAAATTTCTTCAGGGATTTGTAAATTTTCATTATTTTTTTTTTTTCGTTAACAAATTTTATTAATATCTTAAAAATAACATTAATAATTATAAAAATAATAATATGAATACCAATCCCAAAATGTAATTATCTTATTAAACGTAATTAATGAATAAAACTTATGATACAATAACAATGTTGGGTGCTCAAATACACTATTATTTAATATTGTCTGTGTCAATTTGAAATAATTACTATCGGGATCGGAACTGGCTGGCTTGTGTGTAGAATAGATTCCAGCAACGAGGAAATCAAAAATATCAAACTGGATGACGGGATGTAAGATGTGATGTAAAATGCATATTTTCATCCAGAAGTTCTTTGATATAGAGGAATTGTTGTGCAACTTTTTTTTAATTTGGTTGCACTTTGTAAGTTTGTCTGAAAACTTTTCTTTTGTTGTTTTTCCTTCATCGGTTTTTCCATGCGGCCAATATCTTCCAAGAATGATTACCATCAATGATTTTAGTTTTCTGCAAAAACATCGAGTTTTGTTGTATTTTCATTATGTTTTTTCATTTCACTTTTTATTTTGACTTACCAATTTTGTATTTCTTCCAACCTGACCACGTATCTTCGTGATTTCCTCTCAAGAACGTTCGGTGTTACAAATTTGTTGTTATTAAAAATACTTGCAACTTTTCAGGAACTTGATGACAGATAATTTGGAATAAATTTTCCAGCCATTTCAATTCACTAAATAACAAATTAAACCGATGATATGCGATGTAAAATTAAACTGCTCGATGGTTGATGCGAAATTATCACTCCATGTGTTGTTGATATGGAAAAGCCATTAAATACCCAAGTTTTTTTGTGCTACTTTGATTTTCTGGGAAACTTTCTTCTGAGTAAGTGTCCAAGACATCCAGCATCCAATAATGTTTAGTTGTTCCTGGCAAAGGAGTCTGAAGTTATAGTGACTTCCTAAAGTTCTTCATTTCGTGTTTTAGTTTTTACTTATACATTATTATAAGCAATTTCAATTGATTTATTTAAAAAAATTTCCACATTTTTTGTATTTCTTTCACGACAACTTTGTTGGTCCAAAAGGTAGTTATTTTGAAAAAGCCATTGTTGGTTTTTTCGGTGTGTGCATTTCAGGGGTAGTATTTTGTGTAAAAGTTTTCTCCAATTATTCTTCACACATTGTTCAAAAGCTTTCGTCAACCATTTTGCAAAATTGTGTTTGTAAATTCGCAAACAATTATGAGATGTATGAGATGACTTGTTTCAAGTCAAGTTGAATTTATGTTGAAATGGAAATTTACCCTCAAAACTGAAAACGGTGCTTACATTTGAAAAACGCTTCAATCTCTGTGTTTTGGGCGGCGAGGGGCTGTGTGTTATTGAAGGAAACTTTTTATGACCGTTCAAGTCCAATCATCATTATCCATCCGGCGTTCACGAGCTTAACCTGTTCCATTTTGCCGAGAGACTTCGATCCTGGTGAATTCAAGTTGAATTCCAGATTACATCCATATTTTACGGTTATTGATCTAATCGTACTCAACGATGGTGCTAAACTTATGTAATTTGCTCCTAAAATTTTTAAAATGGAGTCACTTGAATAACAATTTTTGAATGTGGTCCAAAAGATGTATTCTAAACAATTTTGAACGATGTATTGAAGATGAGCTGTTTCAAGTCAAGTTCGAATTTATGTTGAAAATGAAATTTACCCTCAAACTGAAAAGGTGTTACATTTGAAAAACGCTCATCCTGTGTTTATTCCCAATAAACACAACGTTTTGAAAAATGCTAAATTCAAACAATTTTCTTCAACATTTTTTCAAAGGATTAGGGTAATATCCAAGTTGGAAATTGTTGCAGAAAACGCGTTCTCAACAAAAACAGACATTTACCTTCACAGTGAAATTTCAACACATTAGCAATAATATCTCAAGTGTTAATCCTCAAATTGAAAATGCATCGGCTATCAATAAATTTGTCAAACAATTTTCGATGCGACGTCAAATTCAAAATTTAACATTGTTGCAAATATTTTCAACCTAAGTTTGTATGATGATATCCCCACTTTTCAAATATTGAAAGCAAAGCCAAAAATTCTTATGAATCTTTGTATAAATTTATTAATTTTTCATCAAAATAAAATATATAATACATATACACTACATAATAGCACTACACAATACCAATTGATAAATAATGATCTTATTAAACATATTGTTTTACGGTTTTATTAATAATTTAGGCGTTTTTAATTACCCGACATTAAAACACAGTTCTTTAAATTAACGGCAATCTAACAATTTATTTACTATTGACTTACACACTTTACAATTCGTTCACACTGAAGTTATTCCGTTTTGACCGCTTTAATTAAGACTGAATCGTTAGCAGCATGCGAGCGCTTTTTAATATAATGACGGGTGGCAATACAGAAGAAACATTGCTGGTAGCACCTACACATATTCTGGCAAACGCCAGAACTATTCTAGGACACATGCTAGGAAGGATCTTTAGACCATTAAGTAATTCGTCTGTGGGCTGCCAAAACACATACACGACTCCATTAGATATATGCTCGCATTACTACAACAACAATGACAATAGCCATTGAGATGAAATGAGAGAAGCAAAATAACAAAGCAAAGGGGTTGTTATTCTATGAAGAGGTAGAACTAAAACATTTTCGGTAAGCAAACCAGAAAGAACATAAAAGAAATTCAGGAAATATACTCTAGAAAATGAGATGGATTGATGTTCCAGACAAGTTGATAGCGAGAATTTTTTCGTTACAAATTTTAAATTTTAATTAACGGCGAAACTATTTAAATATAAACTTATATCTTTATAAATTATCAAATTCGTTAACACCTGCCTCCCGCTTTAAGCCCTGTTCGTCGCCCGAACAGGCAACAGAACTGTTCGTAAGGAGCCAATCTGTTCCAGTATGTACAACTTTCATCTTTGATCTAGGGCTGTTCGTCCTTTGCAATCCGGGTATAAACATCATTGATCTTTCTTGATTGATTTGTATGGGCCTTCCCCACTGTGTTGGCAGTTTTAGGACACAATCCTTTCTTCTCGCTTGGCGGGTTAAATTAGCAGAACCAATTTCTTCTTCTTGGAAGCCTTCAGTATTTACAGCACGTATCGTATATCTCGCCTTCATTCTGTTGCTGACCATTTTTATTTTTGTTGCGCATGATTCGTGAACTTCACCGAAGTGTTTTGGGATGATTCGTTTCTGGCTTTTCTTCCATGGCGAGCTCAATTAGGTTTAGCCACTGAATACTCAAGATACCAGGCAACTTCAACTCAGTTCCGAACTATAACATTGGCCGTTTGTTCGAGAGGTGGAAATATGAATGGAGATCTATACGACAGCAAAAACTTTGGTATTATGCTCGTCCCAGTCCCTCTGGGCCGTTGTCCACTTACTTTCGAAGATGTTCCTCCAGAGTGCGATAAAACCTTTCTACCATGCCATCGGATTGTTGGATAGTAATTTGTGTGTAAGTCCTCGTTTTCTGATACCAAGGGATTTCACACATCTCTTTGAATATGGCCGATTCAACAATTCTTCCCTATGCGTCTGAGTGAATCTCGGACTGGCCACACCGTAGCGACATATCCAGTTTTTGTTGACAACATCCTACAATCGTTTTTTGCTTCTTGGTTTGGAATTTTGCAATACACCTCCTGCCATTTTGCTGAAGTAATCCATGACCACAAGGACATAACGGTTCCAGAAGTCACTTACTGGGAAAAGCGCTCTGCCACGTCCATTGCTATGTTTTCAACGGGGACCTCGCCCTCTGTCGTATATTCTTGCATGGACCTCGACTTTTTCCTTTGTTGGCACTTTCGCCTTCCATCCACTCGTCTCGCAACTTGGCTACCCATTCGGCAATTGAATTTCTTGCATCCAACACCAGTAAAATCGTGCTTCAACTTTCCTCGGCGGGTTTTGGTTATTCCAGATGACCTCCACTGGGACCATTATGGAAACTCCGCCCAAAACATTCTCTTATTTGGAATCTGGAACGAATGATCAATTTCGGCGTGCTCTTGGCCATCTTCGCTTTCTCCATTTACGTTGGCAGGGATTCCATTTGGACTTAGAAACTAAACTATCCCATTTGAGCACGTATGAATTTATAATGGACTTTCGGCTTGCCAATGTCTTTTCTTACTGGGCTTTCCTTGGTTTCTCGTTCTTTGCAAAATAATTTTTGATCAAAAATGGGATCTTTACGCCGTTTGTTGTGCCCAGGTCGACTCCAGTTCGACCTGTAACAGCCGAAATATCACCAATCTCCTCCTTTGTGTTCAGCTTTCGGCAGTGCTTGCCATTCTATTACTTGCAAAGGGATCCGATCGTGACAAGCGCGTCAGAGCCGGTTACGGTGTTTTCGCACCTTTTCTTATGGGCTCCGAGTACTGAAAATCATAGCTTTGGGCCTCTCGATCCAACGTTGCCAGTTTGAGCTTCCGGATTCTTGAGATTGGGACAACCAATCGTAGAGGCTTTAGTGATCAGGTCCTGGAGGCAAGAAGTGTTGGTCCATGACAAATATTTATGATAATGTTTTACCACTCTTCCTATGACGGCTAAGCAGCTTCTCTCGCGTACACAGTAGTTCTTTATCGGGCTTGGACAACCGTTTCGGCCTGAAATATGCCGATGCCCTTGCTCCTTGCCGTCTATCTGTTGGCGATAGCACACCTCCAATAACCGATGGCGCGCTAGTCATCTGTATCCAAAACAAATTTTTCGCGCCGGAATAGGAACGCCTAGAACAGGAGCTGAAATAAAGATTCTTTTAAATGTTGGAATGAATCCTCCTGTTCGTTCGCTCCACTGGAACTTTGACCTTTTTGTAGTCTAATTTATGGAGACTAGGGTCGATGCTGCGCGAAGTTTTGGGACGAAATCGTCAGGTAATATGTACATAACCACAAGGAAAACTTCTTAATTCGTGTAGATTTCGGGGTCGTGGCCCGAATCTCTGCCAGCTTTGGGATTTTGTTCTTTCATCGGTGGATATGCCCTCGCAGTCACACTGATTAGACCCAAGGTATTTAACTTCCGCTGGAAAGAAGGGAGCATTTTCTTTGCGTTAATTTGCGTAAAGACCAGGCGCTGACAATTGCTGGATAACGTCTTTCTAAGTTTTAAAAGGTGCTCGTCAAATGGTTTTCTGCCCCATCACTATTGATGTCGTCGCAAGTATAATCAATGCACGACTTCCAGTGCAACGCCTTCAGTACCCGCCTCCATCAATCTATTACGAAGGTTAGCCGGAGCGTCTGACAGAGCCCGAACCGGCATACATTGAATTTGGCCAGAGGACCGCCATTTAACGCCAAAAGCCGTCTTTTCGCTTGTCTTCTCGGCGATCTCTACTTGCCAAGTTATCCACTCTGGCAAATTCAAGGTAGGAAAACCATGTTGGTTCC
>PGFW01043348.1:37948-49508 GCA_003123925.1 Haematobia irritans | reverse complement strand
CCTAGATAAGTTCCGAAATGGAGTTTGTTGTATAGAGCATTTCGTTCAGGAATTCCCTTATATCTTGTGTTGCTGCGGTCTCCAATATGCCAGATGTTGGGTTCCGTCTTAGGAACTGGTTCTGAATAAAAGTTTGAAACGTTCTTTTCGTTTTAGGAGTGGGATAATGCGAAGTATATATGTCCGGGCGTGGAATGGCTCTTGGTGGCAAGTTGGGTTTTGGGATATTTAAGATGAACGTTATTGGTGAGGTGGTAGTATATTAAAAAACTTGATTCCTATTTGTAGTAATATTTGTGATCCAAATCCATTGATTTTTAACGATTCCGGATGATTGCGTGTTAGGCCAGTTCATGGGATCAGGTAATTTTTATTTTATCGCCAAGCGGTGTACAAGAAATGAATGGAGAATTGCATATAGATTGTCCATTACGCATATGGAATAATTGTTGGTGTTTACATATCCGAACAATCGGAGATCCGATCTAGCAATTGGATATAGGTCATTTTTCGATTGATCTTGATTTTGATTTGATTTAGCTTTTTTTATGTGAGTATGTGGTGCCATGTTCACATGTTCCGCTTAATACCAATGTATGGGTGATTTGTTAAGTGAGTCCGAATAATCCGGGTGCCCTCCCTATTCCTTTAAGTTTGGGCTCCATAATGAATGTTTTTGGTGTGTACATGAAAAGTCCCCCATTTTTATTGTTGTCGCAAAGGAGTGATTATTACCTCCCCGTGGATTCAACAACGGAGTTCTGAAAATTCACCGTTGAACGTGTTGAGGGAAGCTTGGATTTATTAGCCTTTTCAATGTTGTCCCTTCTATACTTCTACACCAAATGTCTTGCTGAGTAAGATCTCTTTTCTGTGATTGTTTTGATTCAAATTCAAGTTTTGTTAATTGTATAAAGTAACATGATATTCGAGGGAGTATTTGTCGAATGAGTGCTTTGGGAAGGTTTATTTGGATGTGTAGGAAATAAAATTTGAATATTTTTTTTTATAGGCGTCAGAGTATGTGAAATGAGAACCAGTTTATTTACTTTGGGTAACCATAGTTGTTGTTACCAGCAATTTTCAGTCAAAAAATTTTGTTTGTATACAATGTTTGTTGATATAACAATTTAGTTTGCTAAAAGTGCATTGTCTGCGTTTTAGATCAATTTAACTATTTTAATTGTAACTGACATGCAAATTTATTGCTGTAACAACAATTTATTGTTAGCTCCAAAAATATAATATTATTTACTGTGTCTTTCGATTTCTACATTCTTCTTGACGCCTAGTATAAAAGTGAAATATTCAAATTTATTTCCTTACACAATCTGTCAAATAAAGCCTTCCAGTTTACGTCATGTAGGGACAGAATACCTGCCCTTCGAATATTCATGTTATCTTTTTGAGAGCAAGTTTGAATCAAAAATTAAAAAATTTTCTCTTTTATTCCCTACGTGGAGAACCAAGCTTAATTATCCAACATCAATATCTGTGAGAGAAGATGTAATTAGACCTTAGATTTTAGCATAATCGTGCATTTTTGTAATTATGAATCACTACTTTTGTGCTTCTTTTTGAGGTCTAGATCAAAGCACAGCACGAGATCATTCCTACAATTTCAATCACTGACAGTGCACACTCTCACACGTTACAGATATTAATTGAACGAAACGTTGGCACCGGTAAATTCACTACACAATAAGAATTTATAAGGAACCGGCCAGTGCAACAGCAAGATCACCTCTCAAACGAAGTGATGAATTACCTATGTATTTTTCGAGATCCGCCGCAATCGTGGTACGTGAGAATAAATAGCCTTCTTTTAACAAATTGCAAAAACATTTTCAACAATCTCAATACAGACACAGCACGAAAAAGCTACCACATCGGATAGATAATTATACCCAAATAAACCGAGCCCCGCCCGGATTCTTCGGAGCCTCAAAACAGCAAATCATTGCGGACGGTCTAAATTGGACATCTTAATTGAACGCCTCTAACCACCATCAAAAAATTCACAGCCCCAGTAAATATAATACCCCCATTATAAACCGAACCCCCCCATGCTTGCGACCTCTAAGACAAATTTCATGCACCGCAAATAAAAACATGTGTAATACCACAACAACAGCAAAAATTGTCCACATTCCTATTAATAATAAAGCCCCAGTTTATAAACCGGATTGCACACACTGACCTCCGACGCCTGAGACAAAACAACTGGATTCCCATAAGATACTGTAAGAGAGCAACCAAGACTCCGCATTGCAAAAATTGTCCAAACGTCCATTTAAAACTTACAGCCCCCCATATAAAAACCGGATCCCATATGACCACTCCAAGCCCTGGAAAGCAATTCGTCCAGCGGTTGAAATTGTACGTGATTAGTTAATATCGCAAAAAAACCACGCAGATTGATCCTACAGGCCAAGATTAATTATAGCCAATAAAACCATCCCAGGATTGACCTCCGGCGCGAAACAAAATTCATCGCCCGCGCTGTAGGAGTAATATATTAACAACAACAAATCCATAGACCATAACACATATCCCCAAAAACCGGATCCCAGATTGAGGACCCTTGAGTGACAAATGTTCATTGCGCTGGAATTGAAATTTGTACATGACTAGGGTAAGGCTACAACCACCATAAACGATCCATAACGTTCACTACGAAAACACACACACCACGATTCCATCACACACAAATTGTCCAACTACATTAAGGAAGGTATCCCCGCATAAACACCCCCATATTTCAATCTGCGCCCTACCGAAAAATCCAAAATTCGATCGTTATATTAACAACTACAACTTGGTCATAAACCACCTTATATCACCAACAATAGAAAACATGAAGAATTGAAGGAGTATTCGATTGATACAATCTTCGGTAGAATTCTTAAATCAATCCATTGTTGAAGGACATTTAAGATCGCGCCGAACTTACGCTACAACTTGTATTAATTATAAGGCCACGTAACAGTAAATTACCTATGAAGTGAAAAATTAACCTTCATCGCAATGTACCGCAACCCAAAAGCTGATGTTGAACACTTATACAATTTTCACCATATTGCCCAGTGATACATAACCTCGGGCCTCCGAACTGTTAACGATCATACGTTACCATAATTAAACCGAACCGCGACAAAAACGGGTCGCCCAAAAACATAATTAAAATATTGGCTGATTCGGAGGGCCAAAATGCGGCAAAACGGAAAGAAGAACATTGTCAAAACACCCCCCACCTCAGTCAAACAGCCTGCACGAATTCGACAACTTTAGGTCACCGATATGTCAGTTATAGTTAAAAATTCCGCATATAAGACATTAGCCTTGTACAACATTGGGCGCAGGGTGGCAGAGCATTTAGCATCTGGCGATGAGTCATAGCCAGATCTATTAAATATCCCACCGCAAAAGCTTACTGGCCTTCTTGGGTTGCCATATTAGTCGTCCTGCTATTAATGCTTCGCACACCATTCAACTAATTAATAACAGGACATCTGAAACCTATAATATACTCACTCGCAAAAAATAGACACGAAACCAATGAGCGAGACTTAGAGCCCAAATATCATACTTCTCTGTCAATAGTGAGATTAAAACAAAAATCAAAATACATTAACATTAGGTACAAAATTTATATAAAAAACAATAATGAAAAACCAAATTGATTAAAAACAAAACCTTATTCAGAATTCAAATAAATAGATGGTAAATTTAAATAACAAGACAGGAAAAAAATAAACAAAAGTTCCAGCAATACAAGAACAATCTCAAAGAACACATTTCTCAATAAATCACCAGAGACAGGAATTTATTAGCACAAAAAAATCGCATAATAATTTGAATTATATAATAATAAGATGACGAAATTATAACTTAATGCGGCGTATTTTAAGGATTGCTATTTGTCCAACCTTCAAAATTATAATACGAATATTGCCGCAAAACCATTATGCTCACTCAAAAATTTAGTCAGTCTGCTCACCTTGTAAAAACTTCCCTTCTTAGTAATTATATGAACCATCATCTTTAAGGAAAGAGAAATGAACCACAATGCACTAATTGTATTACGCACAGAATGAAGTCATGGAAATAATATAATCAGACAAGCAAGTGGGACCTGAGTTACAGTTCCTGGTGCTGATGTAATTCTGCTATCATACATTGGTCTAGATTACTAAAAAGCAAGTTAAACATAAGGTCGGCAATATCTTAGATACTCTCTTTGTTTTCCTTGCTATTCGAATTTGCCTCCACTGAACAATCTTAGTATATCATAAGAGTCATCAAAGAGTACGACAAAAAAGGACTATAAAATGATATATAGGGTTCATCGGCTTAAAATGAATTAATTATCTTAAGACGCTTTGCTCTGAGAGCTCACCTTGAAGCTCTTAAAAGATTCCTCGCCAGAATACAGAATAAAAGACATTCAAAAAAGAGGAGAAGAGAGCTGTTGCACAACATTAGCTCCAAAACTTAACACTAAAATATTTCAAAACAAAAAGGGTGGATCCAGTCCCAAATTAACACCACGGAGCTAAAAAGCACAAAAAATTTAAAAACACAAAATAGCATAAATAGGCACAACACCCGGAAATGATGTAACATTAGAGAACGATATACCTCCAACTTTGCTCCAACATCGCACCAAAACTCTATCTAATTCTTGACTATTCCTGTTAAAAAACGACTTGGAGTGATAATTTTCGCTACCGCGATAACCGTATTTATAAAATTGGTGCAGAGTATTACTTCTTTTTGGCCCGTTTTTACTCGCGCTATTTCCTCAAGCAATTGTATCCCCAATTGTCACAAATGGCGATGCACTTCCCTACCCAACCTACAGTGCTGGTGGGACCACAGATTGACAATACAGCAAACGCACTAGTTACAGTTAAATTTCACAATAATATTCACAATAGGACCACCAAATAAATGCTTGCCTTCTGAAAAAATCAAATCTGAGTATATCGAGAAAAAAAATTAAGCTGAAGTATCGCGAAGTAAATCTAGTCCCGCCTAACCCAAAAGAAAGGGTTCCCATATGTCAATCACCGCGAAATTCATTCGCGGTATCTCTAGGATAGCCGGCTAAGCCAAGATAGGCGGAGATGACAGCTTTATCGCAACGCGGTCGGAGGTGCCGGCCCGCGGAACCGTCATACCGCGGGATCATTCGCGGTATGCTGCCAAAGCATACCAAGATGCCGGGCTAACACTAGCGGGATGACAGAGGTCATCGCCAGGGATAAAAAACCCAAAATCGCGGGATAAGCTGTCGAACACGTATTCATCCAACCGTCGGTACCACGCCGGATATAATACTTTCTAATCGGTCCAGAAAACTAAGCTTACGTAGGTCCCTGCATAAGATTATTGACTTGATAAGAGGTAATGCAGCCAGCCAGTCACCGCAAAAAACGTCGCCCCATATAATTCACTCAACCCAAGCCCCATCAACCTAAAGCGAGTTGAATAATTGACATAGTTGTCACTTAAGCTCGCTTAACAGCCAAAAGATAGGAATGACACTTGATCTTATACGTTACTAAGAATATAAAAAGTAGTAACACACAAACGTTAAAGCAAAAATAAATCTAATAACACCGTTCAATTCAAAACACTGAAAAAGAAAAGATAGCACATGAAAGAATCAACCCAAAATGCGGGGTATATATTATTTCCGAGACTTTAAACACTGGATTATTGCCGAGAGATCGTTTTCATAATGGTTATTACAACGCTTGACCACAGCAAGTGTATTTAAGTAATTGTCAGTGAACCATATTAATTTATTTAGCGTGGACAGTACTTCATCACATAAAAAACCCAAAGAATGAATTTTTGATAAAAACAAAACTATACAATACTTCTCCAAAACATTAAAAGGACGTATCATGTCTCAAAAAATAAACATGCAACCAGTTAAAAAATCCTAAGCCCAAAAAAAAACATGAAGAAAGAAAAGAATATAAAAACATACAAAAAAAATATAGGAAAAATTTATATTTCCCATATTCTGTAATTCTCCATATCTTGCTTTCATGTTATTGATAGGAAATTTGTACACGTTTAGATTTGAAAAAAAAACATTTGACCTTCATTCCACTTGGAGAGGATATATACTATTGGCTTTCATCAAAAAAAATTCAATTTCCAGTCGATTAATATACATCCTTCGAAAATTACGTAACAATTTTAAAAACATTACGACCGGTTCATTTTAGCAAATGAATTATACACACGAAAACTATATACTTAATAAGTGTCAGCCTATTTCCCAAATTTTACCCATAATAGAAAAACAAAGAGAACACACTCTGAGATTAAGCCTTAGTACCAATTCTGACTATCTACATGTTCGCGGACGTAGTTCTATTGACGGAAATTAGATTACTTTTACCTACTGGGTATTTCTAGATCTTATAACGACATTTATCACAGCGACAGTTCAAAACCTCTATCTAAGAAATAATTAATGGCCAAATAATCTAACGAATGAAATTAATGAAGTATTCAATGTTAAAAAGAGACATACCAAGTAATAATCCATATACTAGTCTCTCACTGGAAGCAGGATCAATATTAGAATAATCACAGCAAAAACAAACAAATTGTATGACAAATAAGATACGTCTCGATACATCCTGAAAAATTCAATTACCTATATACAAATATATCTTAATCAGCAGATTGAGGAAAAGCGTAGAATACAAAATGACACGCTCACACGTTCTACAATAGAATATAACAGTTGTTCGAAAAGAATGGCCGAGATACGTTATTGATTCACAAGTTCACGAAAAGCATATTATAATGAGTATTTCTATTTACAAAACCCAAAAGTCATAAAGTCTAAACTTGCGTTTATTGTTAAGAACACAAGTGCTCTCTCCCAAGTTAAACTAGTAAAATATATCAAAGCATACCATTTCCCGACAAACTTTTAAACATATACCCCGACATTAATGGCCTACATATGGTAGTACATCACATTATAAGCTTAGGTTACCTACTAGAGAAACATCATCCGACGAATAGGATCTGTTGTGAAAGAGATCAAGAGATTTTCATAAATCTAATCGTAAAAATGACTGCTATCCTCGATAGGCCTTCTATTCAATAATTAAACCCAAAGCAAAAGTGCACTTTCTACACACCTCCAAATACACATGTCCTCACTTGCCATCTTAACTCTTTAAAACCAACTTCGTTGCCTCTTTCTGGTAAAGTGCATGCGCTCAGTGTGTTTCGCTCACATTTCCATGTGGGACACTTACAAAATAATAAGCAACGCACAGAAAAAAAAAAACTTTTTTGATCACCGGTACCAACATTTGGAGAGACGAGACCACATTTATATTAACAACAAAATTTCTACATTATCTTAATAGTCATATTTCTATTCCTAACCTTTAATGAATGTAATATAACCATAAATTTTTTCTTTATCCAATTTGGTATCCAAATTTATTATTGATCATCTATGTCAGTAAGCCTCTCATACATAATTCTATAATTAGACGTGTTTAAAGTAATAATTTCACTGTTCGTCCAAATAATCTGTTTTTAATGCATTTTATCAAATTTAAAATCACCACCTGTCTATTCACTTCTAAGTATATGTTTCGATATAGGTTCAAAGGTCTATAAGAGAACGCTTACGAACAAATCACACTATAGTATAAGTAAATCTACAATAAACTGTAGTTAGCTCTGGTAAAAATATATAATAACCCTATATTTCTTCTACACCAACCATTATTTAAATGTAACAAACAAAAACTATCCTTACGCTCAAATTATACCACATCTCTAAAACTACTCAATCCAATATCCTATAAATAAAGGACCCAATACAGATTCAACAAGCTTTCACAATGGGCATCCGCCTTATACAAACCCATTGCCCAAATGCAACGGCTCGCCAATGCACCACCCCGCACCAAAAAACTAAGTAGTTTCTCTTAATATACACAGATTGACTAGTCTTATACCTCACTATTTGTTAACTGATACATGCCACGATTTTAAAGAACTATTGGGGGCAGATTTAACAACATATAGTACGCCGAATTCGCCAGCCCAAGCTTATGTAAACCTGTCCAACCAGATGCGTTAAAAACTTACGGAAGACGTGCAGCCACAACAATACGCGTAACACTCCGGAAGCAAGATATCGAAACTGCCTAACACGTTAAAATTACCCACAAGCCATACGGGTATATATTAAACAAAACAATTATTTTACGTCCTTAAGTTTCGCACCTGACTAACCTCCACATACTTAAAACTCCTACGAAAAACGTCATTTGCACAATTTCAAATACCTTAAAAACTTCTAACACGTTCTAAAAGGATTTACCATAGTGGTAACTATTAACAAAAAGTATTAGAATGTCTACAAAATAATTACTAACGGGGATTAGACTGACAGTAAGACCAAGAAGAAATTTTTATCCTATATTGGTGTCTGATATACAATTATAACTCGGGAGAGCCCAATTATGAAATCGGATAGCCGGATCGATAATTATAACTATAGACCGGGATAGACCTCGGGTGTAGAGCAGTTCTTAAACGACTCATTTTAACTACACAATTACCAAATTTCAACTCAATTCGGATAAATTTGAATTCCCAAAGAGCTCCAAACTCGAAAACCGGATCGGGGGGGGTTATATGGGCATATCAAATACGGAATGACCACTTTGCATTAAATAATCAATACATCACCGAAATACCAAATTCAAGCGGACGATAAATTGCTTTCTCAAAGCACCGGATCAAATCGGATCGGTTATATGGACTAATATATAATAGGCTATAGTAATCAAACCTGCCAAGGTTTTGGGATACCATAACTAACATCACGTACCAAATCACCGCAGGGAAAAATGGCTCTTCCAAGGGCCTAGCAAATCGGCGATCGGTTTATAAGGGGCTATAATAATATAGACCGATTCCACAATTTCATGGAGTTGCAGGTCCATAATAATTACACCACGTAGCCAAACAACTGAACAATTAATGGGTCTTGCCAAAATGCTCCGAGGGTTCAAACCTGGTGATCGGTAATAGCTAAAATAAAAGACCATACAAATTGCACTTAAGACCATATACTAACACCAACAAATTTCAGCCTGGACGTGGAAGAAATTGCCTTCTCTTTACAGCCTCGCAAAGCCAAATCGGGGTCTATAGGGCATAAATAGGACGAGAACCCAATTTGCATCAAGAGCCCATATAACGAACACCATGTAACAAATCAGCCGACTCTAAATGCTCTCTAGACCCGCAAACCAAATCGGACGACGTATATGGGCTATAAAATTATAGACCGAACCAATCTGCAATAAAGGCCATAACCAACACCATTACCAAATCACACAGGATCGAGAAGCTCTCTAAGCCTCCGCAAGCCAAATGGGAGTCCGTAATGGGGGCTAACAAAAATGCACCGATATACACGACCACACATAACAACACTGCCAAGCATCGAACTGTTCTTCGGATTACCGGAACAAAACACGACACGACGACATCCAATCGGGACTCAAATTCACCACCACCAAAATAAAACAGGGTGGTCTTTAGAGAAATATCAATTTACAAACGGAAATACAAAGTAATAACCCCCCATCCATGGAGTAAAAGCCGTAAATACTAATAATAATTAAAGTTCATAGAAATACAATCTGGGCACAAAAAAAATTTGACAACAGAATATAAAAGTAAATTTCATAGAAATAAAATGAAAACTTTTTTTAAAAAATCAATTGACAAAATTTCTATAAAATAAAATTACAAAATTCTAAGAAATAAAATTTGACAGTGGATTTTCTATACAATAAAAGACAAAAATACTATAGAAATACAAAATGTCAAAATCCATGAAAAACATTACAGTTTCTATAAAAATAAATTTGGGTAATTTTTGGCTCGGATGGCAAACCAAATAAATCCCCGATCATGGACCAATTTTGGTGATGGCTTAATAACATGATGACGGCTATATAAAACTAACGACCGATATGACCTAATTTTGGCATAATTACGCCTTAGTACTAACACAACGTTCAATTTTCAACCGATCGGATGAATGCTCCCCAAGAGCTCCGAAAGGACCAAATCTGGGAACGATTATAGGCAATAAAATTATACCGATATGACCATATTTGCAGTCATTAAAGAACATAATACCACACAAGACAAATTTCAGCCGAACAAAATCTTCTTTTAAGGCTCCGCAAGGCAAATCGACTCTCTTAATGCTAAAAATATGACCGGAAGACCAATCTGGCTTTTAAGAGACCAAATTCCTAACACCAATTTCCAAATTCCAACCGAATCGGATGAAATTCCTCCTAACAGGCAATCGCAAGCCAAGGCCGTTATATAGGCTTAACGTAAAAGTGACCTGATATGCCATTTCAAACATCCGACCTACACAATATACAACTACATTGGCAAGTTCAAGCGAAAGCTTCGTTTCGAATTACATGATTCAACAGACGGACACAGCCAGGACGGACCAAAATCACTAACGACCCAAAAAAATATATTACATGGGTCTAGGACAAAATCGAATATGTACAAACAATACAAAGTAAATATACACCCCAATCCTAAATGGAGCATAAAAAAGTCATCTGAAATCTGGAATTTAACAAAAAACACTAAACCAATACCAAAAAATCCATCATATTTCATTGATTGCTCAATAGTAAATACAATAATCTTCAAAATATTTCACGTTATCAATATACTACATAAACAATTAAAAATTAAAAACATTTGGGTTTGGAAACTACAAAAAAAAGTCGCAAGTAATTAATAAAACATACACACAAAAATACAGCCAATAAAAAATCAATAAAAAATTTGATCATTAACGATAACATTATAACACTACGCCTTTTTCACCCGACGAAATGAATACAACTTCGAAATAATAATTTATGTCCTAAAACAATGTCGAAAAGTATAAATGGCACATAAGCGTCATAAAGAGGCTTCAAAGCAATCAGGACTTAAATTTGTGCAATTGAAGTTATAAAACAAGTCGACATTATAATCTCTATATAAATTCTTGTTTGTCTAAAACGAAGATTTGAGACAAGTAACGCGGTCAAGTTCCCATCCAATAGGATTCAAACTACAAGACTGCCCAACAAAAAAATATAATAAATTTGCATGTCAGTTACAATTAAAATAGTTAAATTGATCTAAAACGCAGACAATGCACTTTTAGCAAACTAAATTGTTATATCAACAAACATTGTATACAAACAAAATTTTTTGACTGAAAATTGCTGGTAACAACAACTATGGTTACCCAAAGTAAATAAACTGGTTCTCATTTCACATACTCTGACGCCTATAAAAAAAAATATTCAAATTTTATTTCCTACACATCCAAATAAACCTTCCCAAAGCACTCATTCGACAAATACTCCCTCGAATATCATGTTACTTTATACAATTAACAAAACTTGAATTTGAATCAAAACAATCACAGAAAAGAGATCTTACTCAGCAA
>PGFW01043348.1:16245-28168 GCA_003123925.1 Haematobia irritans | reverse complement strand
ATAAGTAGGGCAAATTGGCTGCCCATTAAATAAACGAAGATAATGCTACAAAAAAATACCAATAATAAATATATTTCACCTGGCAAAAGGTGAGAGAGAAAAAAGAGCTTAGGGCGTTAGTCCTGAAGCAGGTAGAGGAAACTGATTACGACTCAGACTAAAAAACGACATCGTGTTTATGATGCTTGTTTACCTCGTGGCGTATTCAACATACTTCGGTGTTCGTCAAGGGACAGCTAGTGTCGCGAAAAGTAGCACAGAAGCAAAAAAAAAAAAAAAACTTCTGCCGGATCTAACAGAAAAAAATCAACCACTGGGCCCACGGAACGGAGAAAAGTCGATTGAATGAAACATAATATAACGCGGGACCCCAAAGTATATGAAAGCCATACTGCTTAATTTCTCAGGCAAAAATTAAATCACACAGAGAAAAAGTTAAACCTGTTTTGAAGAATAATTTAACTGTTATTTACAATGTAACGAAATTAGATCCTTCAGTACAAAAATAAAACAATAATAATTAAAATAAACAAATAATAAAACTTGTACTACAAACAAATTGATATAATAAATATGTTAAATTTAAGATTAGGGGTTTAACTATGGACTTTTTCTGTGCGGATTCAATTCAAATGTGACTCAAATCCATGGCTCCATATGAGTCGCAGGGGTCAGTGTTCCATGTATTCCTAGCTTTTGTCCCCACGGGGACGCTTTTAATTGCCAGCCAACCGTGGTGCAATGCGTTAGCATGTTCCGCCTGCATACAACAGATCGGGGTTCGATCCGCTTCGAACCGAACACAATAAAGTTTTTCGCGTGGTTATCCCACCTCCAGTAATGCGGTGACATTCTTGAGGTTCAAAGCTTTCTTCCTACAAGTGGCTTTCACTGTAATGTGGAACCCGTTCGGGACTCGGCTATAAAAAGGAGGTCCCTTGTCATGATGTCTCAACATTGGATCGGCAGCACTCAGGTGATAAGAGAGAAGTTACACTCATGTTGCGTATTCACAATGGTACTGGAATTAGTCTAAGTGAAGCCTTGATACGTCGGGGGCTGCCACCTAACACTAACTATCGCCGAAAATCCCCAGTTAAGCACTTATTTATTGAGGAAAGTGTAACCCGGACAGAATTGTTACAGGTGTCGGCTCTGTTAATAAACGGAGATAATGGTACAAGAAATAACCAGATTAATGTATTCACGACAAAGTTGAGGGGTCACTTCCGCATTCATCGAAGCGGTTTGAGAAAAGTACACATCTGCCCGCAAGAACAAAAATGTTGCAAACGCCGCGGAAGAAACAAAACAGCACAACTGTCTTTAAGGTATCTTTTCTTTCAACGAAGAAAGTTAACCTTTCACGTACGAAATTAAACCCTCTACATATTTTAAAAACTTTAATTTTTCTTTCTGTTTTTACTTGTAGCTAACGCGTGGTAGAACCAAAATTTGACATTTTCAGAACCTACCTCAATTACCTTCAAAGGAGCTATATGAGCTTGCCTGCTTTTGAAAACTTGATTCTTGAATTGTGACAAATGGCTTACGAAAATATGCCGCTATTTGGCCTATAATATCTTTCACAGTGTATCACAGTGTTGAGGAAAAAATACAAAAAAAATCCCGCTAAAAGTACTTTCAGCTATAGATTTTTGTAATTAATGTTCCATTACTGGAAACATACAGCTAGAAAAATTTGTCTCAAAATTTCGTATTTTTCGTTATTTTTAACGGAGTTTATAAAATGTATTATTTTTAAGTGCTCACCAATATGGACAAAATATTTTAGCTTATTTAGATTAAAGCCTCTACTTTAAAATTAACATCGAGATATAAAAATCCAAACTAAGTGAGGAAAATATAATTTGTGCTGGTCTTCTTCGACAATGTCCTTCTAAGTGGAACATCGGGTAGTGAAAGGCCGAGTTAAAGGATTCCTCATGCTAAGTATTGCGTGGGAAGATCTTTGTGTATTTGTGGGCCAGGTGTTGTCATTACCGATTAGTAATACATTCGAAATATTGCGTTTCAGACCCATTGAAAATATTATTTTCGGGAGTCGTGGTGAAATTCTGAGGTGATATAAAATGTCGTCCGTCAGTTGAATGATGCCTAATATTCTCAAACGAACACCTGTGATCGGATGCATAAAATTCGACGAATTGTTATTTTTTAGGCTCAGAAAGTGAATTTCCAGGAGGAAAATTATCAGCATTTTCGACGTCTTCTTTTCTTTGCTTTTCATCGAGGCTTGTTAAAAAGTAGCCAAAGTTCTCTAGGGAATATATTTCTTTGGGCGGAGAAAACGTGTCAGCTTGAGGCAGCGATGAAGACAATCTGAGGCGTAGTAGTGGGTCCCCCAACAACCCGTGAATTGGCCGAAAAAATAACATATCAGTGTTATTGGCCAATTTCCCGCCACCTTGAATCAATTGGGCTTTACTCAAAAAACTCGGAGCATGGCGAGAGCCTGCACGATTTCAACGAAGAACACAAAGGGGCGTGCTTCAAAAATCTCGCCCGACCCCGCGCTATGTACAGATATTATAAAGTGATTGTTGTATCTACACGGATGAAAAAGGATGTTTTTCATATGTTGAGCTATAACATTATATGTTTGGAACACAAATTCTTAAAACACAATATTTTTGAGTGCAAGCATATAATGTTCATAACTAGCATAACATGTTTGGGACATATATGTTTAAATGTTAGAAAACATATTATGTTTGGGAAATAAAAATGTTTTGTAAATATAATATCTTGGATGCAACAATAATATTAATTTAGAAATAGCCTAATAAACATGTTATGTGTTTTAGTAGTTTGGAACGCGCTATTTAACAGGGAGCGATATTTGATTAAGTGGTGGATTGTGCTTGTTATTACAAATATAACATTTTATTTCCCCATTTTCTTTATTTTTTTTTCGGGCAATTGATCAAGATACTTCTTTGATCCTTACAAACTGTTTGTGGTTCCGCTGTTCGAATCCCCGTCGGCAAAAGGCTAAATTAAAATAAAAAAATTGGAATAAATTTCTTCTACAATGTTTGATATCTACAGAAAAGTGCTAAGGAACTAAAAAATTGTCGTGGGAAGTGAGAAAAGATGTGGGGGATTATACAATTAGGCAGGAAACAAATTTTGATGCATTCAGGTCGAAAACCTATGTTGTTAGGACCTTATTACCTGGTTTATTTCATAATTCATTATTGATTGTAAATACTATAAATAAATAAATAAAATTTTGAGACAATATTGTCTTTGGGAGAAATTTTTTTAAGCATATTAATATTTTGGGTTCAAAATGCTTTCGAAACATATTGTTCACAAATTACATTTATTTGTTTTTTTGGAAGAAAACATTAATTGAATTTGGATGCAAAAACTAACAAATGTTTGGAACTTAAGGCTACCACAAACCTTCATTTGTTATAAGACCAGATATGCTTTTCAAAACATATTATTATTGGAAGATATCAAAACATGAAATGTTTGCGCAATACCAAAAAATGTATATGCCGTGAAGCCACAATATGTTTTGGGAGTATATTTTTAACAGAAGCGATTTTTTATGAGGGTGTAGTCATCACTGCGTAGTTTGAGAAATTTACATTAGAAGCAAGAGCCAAACCAACCCCTTTCGCACGTACAGACATTTTATATGAAATGCGAACTGGAAAGCCAATAGGACAATGCATGGCCACCGGCAACAAGGGAACTCTATCAAAGACGGAATGATCAGCGGGAAAACACAACACCAATTCATATGGACCACGATATGAATTGGTGTAATGGGGGGGGCCCCCTTCTGTCTAAGTCATCAAACATCACTTTCAACGCTAAATGAAAGGTTCTTCAGCATCCATTGTACTCTGCGGTCTTCCACCTACTGTCTATCTCTTTATGCGCTCTCTGTGTAAAAATAAATTAGGAGTGATACCTTCGATGGCGAGGTTGATCTTGAAGTTTAGCTCAATATATTCTTCGACACCAACACGCGGAAACTCTTCAAATTCGACTTCTATACGTAAATTATGTTTTATCATTACCATTGGGGGAAGAACTACCTCGTTTTCTAGCAGAGAGAAACAATTGAGGCTCGTGTGTTTTCGGGCGGCAAAGGTGGCGCCCGTTTTTAGGCTCGCAATATGGATGTAGCATACAACGTTCTAGGAATTCCTAATAGTGGCAAGTCTGCTCTGAACCAATATGTAGTGGCACGCATCTGGTATCCGGCCTCTGCTCGTCGGCTATCGGTGGGGGTTCAAACTTAACTACCAGGTTCAGTATGTGCCAAAAAAACCACAGAATAACTATTACTTAAAATATGCGTGCGATAAAAATAGATGGATAGGATAGAAAGAATCGGGAAAAAATTAAGAAAACTCGATGCTAAGCAGATGTGTGGATGTTGACATCTGATATTACCCCTCCCAACCTTGACCATGAGCCGTATGCAATGAATTTATACATGGTCCCAAACAACCTTCAACCCATCTCCCAGTTAGGAAATCAAAAATATATATTTAGTGCTCCATAATTATTTATTCAACCGAATAATTTATAGAAAACATTTCATCTTAAAATCAAGACAACTTGCAAAGAAATTCAATTAATATTTCGAAATAATCCAAAAGCATTTAATACGTAACGAAATTTGTAAAAAAAAAATTCCTGAATTATATCACCAATACAAAATTTCCTTAACACTAATCATTATATTCCTAATATTCTATTTTTATCCAAAAAAATGCAAATGCAAAGCAAATAAAAAACAAATATTTACACTATTGAATATGCAGGATCGGTATATTTCACGAATATATTACAAGAAACAAAATAGCTTGAAAAAGAATATATCAGTATCGGATATCATGGTATATATATAAATATGTATATGTATATGCAAGTGTGTCTTAAATATATTTTGTACGCGAAAAGTCCAATTAATATTCAAAGATAAACCGAAGATAATATTTAATAACGAAAAAAAGTCGTAAATTAAACCAAAACAGATTTAAATGTAATTTTTAACTTTTTACCTTTTATAATTTTTAGGTTTTACCGAAATTTTAAAATAATAAAAAAAAACGCGAAAAAAATCAAGTTAAGCAAAATATAAAATTTTAATTTTTTTTCAACACGATAGGATTCGAATAGCAAAACCCTCTCTCACATTAGGGCTTAGGATCAAGGAATATTGAATCTCAATTTCCAAGATACGCGTTCTTTTAAATTGTCGAATCATAAAAAAACGATAAAAGCCGAAAATTAAAGAAATTAATTTTTCACTCAACTGAGCCGGGATTCGATAGTGTGGCTTTATACGTCCATACAACAACAACAATACAAGATACACTTTACATATAATCAAAATCAAAACTTTGTCACCATTATCGAGATTTTATATCAATCACTGCTATTTTTACTTTCAAAAAATCGGTTAGTAAAACAATTTTAATAGATAAAAATGGCGTTACTTTGACAAAAGGAACAAAAAAATCACATCACCCAAACCGGGCTCGAACCTGCGACCTCACGATTGCAAGCCGCGAGTCTTACCACTAGGCTAACTAATGACTTATGGGTGGTTGGCCAAATGCACAATTATAATGAGTGGCAAATACTGTTTTTAATTACACTAAAATATATATTCACCACACCATCATAAAGTCAATAATAAATTAATTATTTTGATTTTATATAAATAGGAAAAAAGTATTCAATTTTATTAATTAACAAAAACAACATATAAAAAAAAAAATAAAACCAAGATGAAATTAAAAACAAAGAAATTCGAAAATAAAAAAATTAAATGACGAAAGCTGGGCTCGATCCCCCAAACCTTTATGGTTGCAAGTCGCGATGTGCTCTCACTGGGCTATCAGCCGATTTCTGATTGATTGGCAAAAACTACGGTGAAGCGTTGGGTGACTTTTGATCGTGGTTACATGTAAAAAATATTACACCTACACACCAAACATCAATATTAGGAGAAAATATCCCCTTCTTGGATGACTTTGCAATAATGATTTTGTTGCAAACTTAAACCAGTGTTTGATTGGTTGGGGGGGGGCGGCCGCTAATGCCGGAATATGTATAGGAAAAGGAAATAAATGACTTACTACTTATTGGTTCCAACGATGAAGGATCCTTCATGGGATATCCGGTAAAATCACTAAATTTTTTGATATTGGTTTATATTGGTGTTTGTTGGTGTCGTAAATGTTGAAATATAATTGTATTTAATTGTCTTTGTGGTTTTTGGTTGATTTAAATAATCAATTTACGACCGATTTTCACTCACATACATACGAAACCGAAACGATTTAAAAACACGATATCTGCATATTTACAAAACTTTAACTAAAAAAAATTAAAATAACTACTTTTAAACTAAAAACTTTTCGGGATTTCAATTGCCAATTTAATGTCTTTGTGTTTATCTTTAATACCGGACAGCAAAAAACTATTAAAAACCGTATGCGAACACTTTTCTTTTTCACACAATCACTCCCCCCCACAATATTCGGTGGTTCGATCTGACCAAGCCAATAAATCTATGGTGATCCTCTAGGAGAAATAATTAATGATCATATAGGGGTCAATTCGGAGAAATGTTGCGGGTTTTTCGCTGAGGTTGCCCGACGCATGCAGACCAAGTGCTTCCAAGTACGATATGCCCAAGGAAAAATTCAAAAAATAGGATGCCTAAAACACAAAACAGGCTTTCCAAAAATAAGCATTCGGGCTTGGATGGGACGAACCCAAATACATGTATAATTACACTTTTAGCGAAATAAAAAACTAGCTTATGGTTTTTCCCTGCGCCTCCTGGATATGGAAAAATTGGTAAAACCGGTAAAACCAGAATAAATTTTGTCTGGCCCAAACCACAGGCGGTGTGAATGACTATTTGCGAGGCCAAAATACAGGCAGAAACTTTCCACCGAATATTCCTCTGGGGGGAAAAATCCACAAAAAACCACAGGAATGTCCACAAATAGAAGAAAATTTCGTCCCAAATCAAGTTATTCTTCGTTCCTAATTAATAACATACAAGTTTTCAATCCAAAGAACAAAGCAAAGTCAATTCTTTTATTTTCATACTTACAAAATGAAAAGACAAATTTTTAGTTCAGGATACAAAAAATTTAAATGTTCGCTGCGCTGTCCGATTTCAAATTGAACAATTGACGAGATAAACTGAGAATTTGGGCAAAAGAACTCCTATTTATAGCAAGAGAACGCAATGGAAAGCCAGCGTTAGTAGGCTGGATTTTTCCAAAAAAAATGTTGGAAAAATTCCTGGCTATTCGACAAATGGCATGAACACCCACAGAACCAAAAAAAAGAAAAACATATTCAAGAACGGCGATTCAATTAAATCAAGCTGGCACTTCTTGCGTTATTCAATTAGAGGGAATCACTATGAAAAATATGTCAAAAATCGTCCTTCAAGCTTTCGATAGCCAGTGGACAACACCTGTCTGCTATGGTCACAGACGCCCAGGTTCGGGGATCTGGGCCAAAAACTCATTTTAGGGATACTATTTTTTTTATTTAATATTTTATTTTATTTTACTTTATTTCATTTTATTTATTTTTTTTCATTTTGCTTCCGAAATATACTTAATTTACATTCTATCCCATCCTGTAACACTACCTTTCAATCTGGTCTACCATATCGTAGACTAAGTTTTTAAGTACTTTCAAATCAAGCTTTATTTATGAAATCATCAAAAAACCAATATTATAACCAAATTTATCGAATTTACATGAAAGTGTAAAACAATGAAATCCAAGGCTGCTTACAAGCGACCCTACATGGGCTAAACTTTTAACTGCGAGAATCTTAGAGGGACGGGCCACTCAATTTGCCGGACGATGAACTTAATCGCGAAATATGCGGAAAGCGGAATAGAAGCTTGAACGATATAAGAGTTTATGCTTTCAAAATTTAATGAACCTATTACCCGCACAACCAATTACGACATCCCCTTTGTATTTCTCACAGATATATGAGTTTTAGCATTTCGAGCAGAACGCGGCTTACTAGATTTTAACATGCAACGGTCCTTACAAAGCGACAAACACAGATTGTTATTGCCACAATTTTATAATATTTGAATGTCCAGAAAATACATTTTTATTATTATATGGATATGCCAATTTTTGCAAAGGGAGAGCGAAAAAAATTTTCCGGAAAGAGTATTTTTAATCGGTAGAAGAATTGTACGATATTTTAAGCGAGAAAAATTTTACACAGTTAGGCATGTACATATCTAACTTAAAAACCATTAATTATTAGGAACAACTCGACCTCTATCAATTTGATCAAAAACTCATGTTCTGTCAATTTTGATCTTTGAACCTTCTTCGGACAACCAGGTCGGTCGATTTTTGGAGAAACACCACGCCTAACTAATGTGGAAAGAGGAATGTGTCACAAGTGACAGAAAACGCCAATCTACGATTCACAGATTAGGGCAGGCACTTAGCCGACGGAAACTTTATCGATCTGAAAAATTGAATTAGAAGTTTGACCAGCAAATTTTCCACATGTACTCCCATAGATCATTTGAATATTAAGCTGCTAAAGCATACAACATTATTCTCGTGATCGGCTCTCTCGTTTCATATTGCCTCCAGCTCAATGATTCATTGAGCCGCCCAAATTTAACAAACGTCTGTCAACTAATTTCAAGAGTCAATAAAACATACTTCTCACTCACATAACAAACATGTCCCACCACGTTTACCTGCTTACAATTGTCAGCCTATATCATGCTCAATATACGTGTAAATATTGTGGATCTTTGTAGGTACCAAACTCTGAGGGAGTTAATATGGCAAACTTACTATGATTCCGAAGTAATTCATTTAGAGATGGGGGTTTTGTGGACATGAAGTTTAAAACAAGTAAATATTCATATATTCGTAATGAATTTAATAAACACAGTCAATGAATTACAATTCAAAAGAATTAACACAATTAATCTCATTGAGTTCGCTAGGCTCGTAAATATAAGTAAACATTGTTGGAAATTATGGAAAACGTTTTCCTATGAAAAGGGCAGTCAGTAATAACCATTTTATTAAGAAGTTAGGGAACAATTTAATATGCGCGCAACAATAGTCTATTGCACTTTGGGGTATTAGCAACCTTTTCCCCTCGAGCGATTGCTTACAACAGTATTCTATTGCCATCTTAATCTTACCGTGAGAATTTTCTAATTAAAGTTGGCCAAAAAGATTATAATTCGCATAGACAAATTTGGCACACTTTTTTTTCATAACGAAGGGGAAGTTGACGACACCTAAATACTTCAAAACAATGGATCAAATATAACTTTCTATGTAAAAACCTTCGTCATAGTGGGTTATTTGCATGATATATTTACAATTTCAGTGACTTATTAAAGGGTGATACGCGTAAAAATTTGTCAATATAAACTTGACGTATTCTTTACATTTTGCATTCAAAAAACCTGCACACCCCTTCATTTTGAAGGTGCGTGTGTTGTGTAGAATGTTGCTCCTATTTGATGTTTGGAATTCACTCTTCAGTGCAACAAATGCACCGTCCAAGCAAGAAGAGCATCGTATCAAAATTTTATGCTCGCGCCATCGCAGAAAATCGCAGCTACTCGCACGCAAAGCTGGCAAATCGCTTAAAAAGTTGCCAAATCAAACCGTTACAAATGTAAATTAAAACTGTTTGGGGAAGTTTGTCGAAGCCAGGAAGTATGGATCGGGGGGGAAATCGTAAAACAACCGGAAGCCGCTGAGACGGGACAAAGAGAGGTTGCCGGTAGTTTTCAAGCGAAATCCCTAACCTCTCTCTCGAGATGCGCAAATAAGTGGGTGTAATCGTCTACAACCGTTGCATCGCAGCCAAAAAACGAGCCGGACTATTCGACTTTACAAGAGGTAGTGACTCCAAATCGCCGATGATAACACAAAATTCGACGGCACAAAGCGCTGATCCCGGGAGGCTGTACACGAAGATTGCTGACGAAGATTTGACACTGCGTGGGTAATGGAGGACGAACCTACGTCAAAGCCGACTACAAGCAGCTCCGAGACAGGAGTTTTATTACGCAGCAAAAGGAAGGGCGAGAGGTAGCAGATCATTTTCAAGCCACATAAAACTGTCAAAGCTTCGGCAAATAAATATCAGGTTTAGGCAAGCCATCATATACCTGTGGCTTGAAAGCAGCATTTTCATAGGCTTCCGGGACTGTCAACAAGAAATTTACCAGTGAATAGAGTGTATTGAATAAACGATCCTGCTGCCTTTCTGAAGAAACCAACGGTTTGTTCCGTACTGTTTTGCGCGATTTTGGGCATCTTGCCATCTACGTAAAAAGGGCCATGGTTGGCTTTACGCCGCAAACAAACGTGCACGGTGGTTACCCCAAGGACAAGAACCCTCCCTAACCACCGCCAGAGCTCCGCCCATTGAGACAATAATGTCGCGCTATTGTCAGCTGGAACCTTAAAAGAAGACAACAAAAAACTGCTACAGGACGAGCAGCAGTTCAAGGCCAAAACTGGCTTTCTGCGGCCGAAGAAGGTGGACAAGGTTGAGCTGTTAACAAAATCTGTGGCAGTCGTGTCAAGCGTGAAGCCGCAATTCCGGATTTGGAAAAGCGAAAGCCTACACTGAATTATTTTTCCTGATTTTTATACTAATTGAACCTTGAAAAAAGATAATTTAATTTGATTCTTATTTAAAATAAGACGGATTTACACGGTTTTTACCATTGACCAAATTTTGCGTAAACACCCTTTAGAAACTCAACGATAATGGATGTATGTCCAACAGTATCTCCAGCGACTCCTCAATGGGCGGTGTTCAATGGCCTTCCGCTGTTTTAAAGAAATCCGTATCGGAGTTAGGAGATATTAATACCTTTCGTAGTTTGGATGCCTCGTATGTGTTTCCAATACTGCTACCGTAATCATTCTATGAGTTGTGCTAAGCCCTTCTCAGTTTCGCTCGCTTATATCCCCTCAAATTCATCTGTATATGAAAAATTAAACTTCGTGAACAGCATCATTTGAACCGATCTTTTTATGGATTATGTTTCGTAATAATCACCTGAAATTGTATATATCATCAAATAACCCGCTATGACGAAGGTTTTACATAGTAAATTATATTTGATCCAATTCGCAATTTCTATTGCGAATTATAATTTTTGTGCCACTTTATAGAAATTTGAGTCACTCCTTCTTGTAAGTCGATAGTCCGGCTCGTTTTTTGGCTCGATGCACGGTTGTAGACGATACACCCAGCTTATTTGCGGCATCTCGGAGAGAGAGGTTAGGGTTTCGCTTGAAACTACCGGCAACTCTCTTTGTCGTCTCAGCGGCTTCCGGTTTTCGATTTCCCCCCGATCCATACTTCCTGGCTGTCGACAAACGTTCCCCAAACAGTTTAATTACATTTGTAACGGTTGATTTGGCAACTTTTAGCGATTTTGCCAGCTTTGCGTGCGAGTAGCTCGGATTTTCGCGATGCGCGAGCAAAATTTTGATACGCTGCTCTTCTTGCTTGGACGGCATTTTGACAACTGAAGAGTGAATTCCAAAATCAAAATAGGAGCAACATTCTACACACACACACCTTCAAAATGAGGGGTGTTCAGGTTTTTTGAATGCAAAATTTAAAGAAATACGTCAAGTTTATATTGACCAAATTTTTACCGTATCACCCTTTAATAATCACTTGAAATTGTATATATCATCAAATAACCCACTATGACGAAGGTTTTACATAGTAAATTATATTTGATCCATTGTTTTGAGTATTTAGGTGTCGTCCCTTCCCCTTCGTTATGAAAAAGTGTGCCAATTTCTATTGCGAATTATAATTTTTGTGCCACTTTATAGAAATTCTCAG